>BGPR01025320.1:0-22424 GCA_013235015.1 Araneus ventricosus | reverse complement strand
GATTTTCTGGCTTACAACATTTAAATCCTGCAAACAGCACTTGCTAGTTGAGCTCCTGCTCTACTGGAAATGTCTCTACGGTCACATTCTCTAGCTGAAGCGACGTTACTTCACACCTGAGTGTAGTTACAGTACAACCTCGGTTAACCGAACTAAAGAGGGGAGAGCCGTTTCGGATTACGATTTTTTCGGTTAAGCCATGAACATCTACTACTATCATATCATGTATCTAATTACAGAATGTATTTCTGAAATGTGTTGCTGATTTTCTGGCTTACAACATTTAAATCCTGCAAACAGAACTTGCTAGTTGAGCTCCTGCTCTACTGGAAATAGCTCTACGGTCACATTCTCTAGCTGAAGCGACGTTACTTCACACCTGAGTGTAGTTACAGTACAACCTCGGTTAACCGAACTAAAGAGGGGGGAGCCGTTTCGGATTACGATTTTTTCGGTTAAGCCGTGAACATCTATTATCATATCATGTATCTAATTACAGAATGTAATTATGAAATGTTTTAAATGTAAGAGGAATTCAAAACTCTCCTTGTAGGCTACATTTATGTTCTTCGTCAAAGTTAACCTTCCGTCTTGAGCAATATTCGCACAGGCGAGTTCGGGCGCAGTGCTCCAGATAGGCGTAGATAAACAATCTTTAATTAATTTTGTTAATACTCATTAACACTAATTTTAGCATTCTAAAATTAATCAGTGAGCTTCTTGTGAAGGCTTAAAAGAAAAATAAGTGGGGATATCGTTGCAAAAATATCTCGTTTTCTCGTTTATATCCGTGTAGTACAGTACGCGTTTTCTGGATTTGTGATTTCAGAGGCATTTCGGATAAATAGGGTTTCGGTTGATCCGAGTTCGATTGACCGGGGTTTTACTGCACTTGCTATTTCACCCAATGATATTTTCGCTATTTCAAAAAGCTGTACTGCTATATAGACTATAAATAAAAGAATTGTTATTGACCTAAAGGATGGGTTGAAAATTGAGAAATATGCTTCTTTGGCAGATAAATTAAGGTTGTTTTCATGTAGATTTCGGGAGACCTAAATTTTTCATGACAAATATAATATAATTTTACTGTTAATTAATATACTAAACTTCGCATTTTTGTACTTAAATAGAAGGCAAATTTTTGTTTTCATATTTGAAAAAAAATTGAAAATGTACGTTTTTGCCAAAAAATTTCAAACTTTAGTCCCATTCCAGGAGACGTTAATATTTTTCAATTTGACTAAAACTTTTTTTGGTAAATATGTGACCATAGTGACAACTTTTTATCGACTTACTAATTTGAATTTCAAAAATAAGTTTTTCGTGATATTGGAACCCATAATGGGTGTTAAATCTGGGCTGTATGGGGAGTAGCTCCAGACTTCCCACTTGAATTTTTGCAGCAGTTCCCGAGGTAAGCGAGCAGCGAGCTTGAGTGTGTGTTAGCATATAGGAGGATGACATTGTGGCGCTGCGGTCAAGACTCCAGACAGAGAAGTGAACTGACGAGATCGAGTTGAACGTGACTAAAAATAAATGCGCAGTTGTGAAATAATTCAGTTTCAAGTTTCGAATTTTTCCTTGTTTTGCTTTAGATACCGACGTCGCTTTTGTTATGTTAATAAAGATGTTGTTTATAGACATCGAGTTGGTCATTTGCATAATTAATTAGCAGACCGTACAAGTGGTGACCCGGACGTGATAACGTCACTCAAGTGCCAGAGTGTTTGCGTCGAATGGCTTCACGATGACCCAGTGACTATTTCCTTTATTTTCCGAAATTGAAGGAACACTTATCTGGAAAAAGTTCTTCTTCAGACAGTGAAGCGAAAACAGCTGCCGAGAACTGGCTAAATGGGTAGTGACGTGATTTCTATCAAGAGGGTTTAAACAAGTTGGTCCTGCTTTCAGATAAATGCCTAAATAGATCTGGTGATTATGTGGAAAAGTGATCGGCAGTTATGCCTCTTAATTCCTTTCTGTATTTTCTGTAAATTATTAATAAATATTTTTATTACCTTTGTAACCTTTTTTTTACCCATCTCGTATAAGGAGGGCCCAATGCCAGTCTTTCCAAATCTGCCCCCACTGGTATGCCGCAGAATTTTGGAGAGAAAGTGCCGGCTAAGGTGTCGTGCTCGTTATCTGACCACGGTTCAAAATTACGAGATCAGTCCCAAAATAGCCCTTGTGCTGCTTCAAAACGGAACTTAAATATAATTAGACAAACTAATCCAGATCTGCCTTTGATATTTTTGTTTGGAATTTTATTCTATTGATTGTGTACCAGCAAAATGTCTCAACTTGTTTGATTTGAAATATCATAAGCAGTTCATAAGCAGGCCAATCATCATCACCATAAGCAGGATAATACGAGCGATCGATTATCTCCTAGACATCTGAAGAGCCACTAATAGTGCTCACGTTGGATTTTATTGATATTCAAAGAAACTTCAGGCAGTATTTGTTTTGGAAGTAAGTTTCAACTAAATAAGCACGTACAGCCATTGAATCTAGGATACATTTTTTCAACAGAAGGTACAGGGAAAATATATATAGTTCCCATTACACTAGGTTCAGCGTATTTAGAGATTAGGTACAGAATTTCTTACTGCTGAGTGCCTGTTGTATACACGTCTGGTCGGAGTCTCAGCCAAAATCAATCTGAGATTGCGAAGTCCAGTGAGAGTTATAGTTCCCAGGATTCCATCGCACACTTTCATAGTGCGTCACCCCCACATCCGGTCATTTGACTACCAGTGTCCACCTGCGCATCCGGACCCCATCTGGAAAACATCCGGGAACACGCAAGAAGCACATACTTTCCCCACCTGCGGGATCCGTCGAACGGATACGTTACACCTACTTTTATGCAACAGAAGTTTGCAACTAATCGTGTGTTTTGTTCTTTCCCCAACTGTCCCGATTTGGGTAGGCATCGGGTGTAGGCATAATTTTACTAAGTAAAGATACCATACTAAGAAATACATACTACCATACTAAAAAAAAGATATTATATTTGTTTTTATTGATTAACATATTTTATGTAACAATTAATTCCATCTAGTGTAACAACGTACTCCATAGTGGGGTAAGTTGTTACAATGAACGTATGTGTATAAAACTGTTAATATCTTTGAATCATCTTTATATAATTGTTTTTTAAAAATATACTATGGATTTTGAATAATCAGAGTAAATTTTCAAGAGTGTTTCGTAAAAATATTTGCAATAGTTTCTTTTAAACTTTTTTTTGAATAAAACTGAAACAATTATCCCTGGTCTCCCCTAATTGAACACTGGGTCAAGTAGTTGTCACTAGTTCTTTTGTCGTTGGTTCTTCTTGCCACCATGAAATTCTGCAAGCCGTCTTACTGATTGGCTCATAGTCAATTTACTATGCATAGACGTCAAATTCGGAAGCTGTCGTCGTTCAATAATAAAGGGGTTGAGAAAGGATTTATTGGAACATTCCGTAAATACATAAAATAAAAAACCCACTGAAAACCATGCACGATCAATTTTGACAGGGAATATTGGGTAAATAAGAGCGAAATAGTAGCAAACATACTTGTCTAAAAAAGTACTTTTCAACAAAGTTTTATTCGATTTTTGAAAATAAGTGGGTCGAAATATCATAATCACTAAATCAAAATCAGCAGAATTCGTTACACAAAATTATTTCTCAAACTATCGAAGATGAATAGCATTGATACATTCAAATTTGGGAGATGAATGGATCTCATTTCCACATAACTATAAAAGAAGATACAAGAATAGCTTCAAGTCGGTCGGTAAACCAAGACGATCAACTCCTTCTGGTAATTTGTGGCTGTCACTGAGTGATTTTCTGATCATCGTCCGACAATATTGTCTCAAAGATCTTGGTTGTATGAAGGAAGCGTCAAACACGACAGCTTTTCTGTAAATATAATGCTGTCGAAATATCATCATGACTAAATCAAAATCAGCAGAATTAGTTTTACCCAAAGTTATTTTTTAAACTACCGACGATGAATAGCACTGATACATTGAAATTTGTGAGGTGAATGGATCTCATTTGCATAGAACTATAAAAGAAGATTCAAGAATAGTTTCATGTCGGTCGGTAAACCAAGACGATCAACTCCCTCTGGTAATTTGTGGTTGTCACTGAGTGATTTTCTGATGGTCGTCCGACAATATTGTCTCAAAGTTCTTGGTTGTATGAAGGAAGAGTCAAACACGACAGCTTTTCTGTAAGTATAATGCGCATTCCGTAAGTTGGTAATTCTATATCTCCTCCCGCATACCCGGGTCATCTCATCAAAGGTGATGTAGGGATCTGGAATCGAACGCCAAACGAGTCGTAATGCCTCGGACCTAGTTGCATGAGTCACACCTCTCATGTTGCGGATGCAGGGTCCCTCGAAGAAGCTGCAAATGATCTGAAGAAGTAGTAACAGCCTGCGAGAACTTAGCAATCCTTCAAAAGCTGGTTGTAGCAATTCTTCTCGAGTCCGAGGGTTTCGGCTAAAAGAGAGGAAATTGAAATCTGAAACATGTATAAAACAGCAGGACAAACGGTTGCAAATCTGTAATGTATAAGTTTACCGAAAGCTGTACCTAAAGTTGTGTATTTTGCAGCGTGGAATTTAACTATCTATAATCCGTTGCATTACAGACTTCTTAAAATGTAATAACTAATTTTGGAAAAATCCGCTTGATTCTACATATTATTCGTCGTGTGCGTGTGTCAGGTACACGCAGTGGCGGCTCATCAGCTCAGAAACAAGCAGTGCTACAAAATTTGTATAGACCAAAGTTGTAGGAAATTTTGTGCTAATTGTTTTGGTATGTAATGATGATACACTAAAAATTGTGAGTTTTTGAGTTATAAGCAAAAAAACTGAGAAATAAATTTTTCATGTTTTTTCGGCTATAACTAAAATCCAATAAAAATTTTTGATGGCAACCTCAAATTCGTATTCAGCACCCCCCAAAAAATAAAGAAGCAAAAAATTGCAACTCCTCCAGAATTTGATTTTTTAAAAAATTCTTAATGACTAAACTACTTAGAAAAGACGAAAAAAAGCCAAATGAGGAAATCGCGCCAAAAGAGCTGGGAAAAACGCAGTTCAGGGTCACTTAATTTCAAGCAGAGAAAAGGTTGCCTTTCTCCCACTCCGCGTTGCTCATTGCGCGAATTTTGGATCAAAACTTTATGCAGCTCTGGTCTGTCTCTCTTTTAATTCTTGATTGATTTAAATCTTCCTTTTACGTTTGTTATTACTTTTTTGCTATTTTCGTTGATCATTGAACTTTCAAAGTGGGAAAGTTAGCCAATTAGAATTAAAAAAAAATGATAATACAGGCTTTTAAAATAATTTCAGGAGGGACTGCGGATCTAATGGACGAGCCGCCACTGGGTACACGTTAAATCTGTCAAGCGTCTACCGTTCTTCTGTTGATGGGCAGAGGCGGCCGAGGTCCGGGCAACTGCCTCCGGCGCCAAAATCCGGAGTGGCGCCAAAGTTCGGAGTGGTGCCAAAATGGGAGTGCGAAGAAAAACCAGCGGGAGTGTTCTCTCCTAAACTTTATCGTATACTTCCCCAAAAAAAGGTGCCGTTTCTCCTTCCCCCGCGTGGCTAAAAAAATTCGAATCTACCGTTATCCAGAATCCAATGACTATCAGAAGGTTTTTCATTATAGTGATTGAAAAATATCTAGGTAAAGAATCAAATTCAAAGCGATGCGCACCGATTAAAACGCATATCTATCGCACATTGCTAGGTTTCACTCTTGCCGTCTCAAGGACAAACTGACGTAATTCGCTCCTTTCGCGTGTACAGAAGATTGCTTCCAATACGCATGCGCGTGGAGATAACGGATTGGTGTCAATAGTAAATTATACAGACCGACAGACAGTCAACCCTTTGACGGATTTGGCCCAAAATTTTATACGGAACTACATTCATGACGATAAAACTGTATACAAAATTTTATCCATCTAGCTATGCAAGTTTTTGAGTTATAGTGTTCACATGACTTCGGACATACAGACAGACAGGCTTCCCGTTGACGGATTTTGTCCAAAATTTGACAGAAACCTACAAATTATGTTTAAAGACCACATACCAAATTTCATCTCCATAGCTCTAATAGTTTTTGAGTTATCGTGTTCACAGACACACAGACAGACATAATTCCCAAATTGTGTTTTTCGGACTCAGGGAGGTCTAAAACGTGGAGATTCGTCAAAATCTCGAGTTCGAATTTTTTGACGATTACAATACTTTCTCTTTGTATACTTCGTATGCGAGAAAGTAAAAATTAATAGGTGTGAGAAATAATGTCATATATTTTAAAAATTTATTCAATATATTATTGTAGTTTCAATAAGACCACTAGATAATCTTAAGTACAGCTTAAGTTTAAAAATTTTCACCATATTAAGTCATACTTGTAGATAAAATGCACATATTTCTAAATAAAAGTTTCTTTGACATTTAAAATATAGAAATTCGAGTATTTACAAAATACGTTGGTTGGGGGAACGCCATATTGTTGTCATGTCCGGTAGGTAAAGTTACTTCGGACTGCTACTGTTGATGGGTTCTGGAAGTTAGAAGAGGAGGTGCCGGTTCAGATGTCATCCTCGTCACCTGATCACGGTTCCAAATTAAGCAGTCCCAAAATGGTTCTCAAATAATTTCAAAACAGTAACTTAATCTAACTAAACTAAACTAAAATAAAGTAAATCTGTGCAAAAAGCGGGGTTATATATAGCAGCGCGCAGACAATATATTAGTTTACACTCTACAGGCAGAGTGTCCACTCTAATCGTGGCCAAACAGCTAATTTCTAAATCGTTGCATACAGCAAGATTTTGATTAACCGTCACTCAGATGTCATTCTCGTCACCTGATCACGGTTCTAAATTAAGCAGTCCCAAAATGGCTCTCAAATAATTTCAAAACAGTAACTTAATCTAACTAAACTAAACTAAAATAAAGTAAATCTGTGCAAAAAGCGGGGTTACATGTAGCAGCGCGCAGACAATATATTAGTTTACACTCTACATGCAGGGCGTCCACTCGAATAGTGTCCAAAGAGGTAATTTCTAAACCGTTATATACAGTAAGACTTTGATTAACCGTCCCTCGTTTAACCGCCAGTTTCTGTTATCCGTCATGGTCTAAAAAATTTAATTCGTCTCTTCTGTACATTACTATTCTTATATTGCGATTCATGTTGATTGTTTTGTAAGATTACATACAAAATTTATTGATACGTTACAAACATTTTTATTACTGGTGTATTGTGCTGAGCTTGTGTTTTGCTCATTTAGATGCATATTGGGGTTCCTCCTTTTGAGTGTTTTGAATATTTTTAACGTTGGTTCCAGATATGGTGATAAGAATCAAACAAAATTCAATTTATTTATGGTTCTCTCCAAGTGTAATATCGATTCAGTGGCGTATTTTTTTTTGAGTGGGTGTGTGTTTTGGGTTACTTTATTTATTTTGTTGTTGTCCCTTTTTTGCAATGTTTGTAACGTTCTGTGCTGTGTTTGTGTGCTTTTGTGTGTGTCATGTCATATTGATATTTTTGTATTGCTTTTATATTTCCCCGCCGCACAGTGATGGATTTCATAAATCTAGCTGGACAAAAATAAAAAAAAACACCATTATTATTTCTTAGAACCAATTCAATTACTTTATTGGCAGAAGAAATACCCATAAAGCAATAAACCATCTCTAATTTAAACGATTAGTTCCTGGAATTTTGCCTGTAATGGGTAAAAGTTTGTATATTGCTACAGTACATTTTATGATCTTCTAGAAAGGAGATAAGTGATTTGTATTATTTGTTGTTTGACTTATTTTAAAATAATATTTGGGTTTATATAGCCATTGTGTTGTCCAAGGTTAATATTATATCTACGTTTCATATATAAAATGCGAATGTTAAATATATTTTAATATATGAAAAATATAAGGGAAGTGGGGGTAAGAGTACGCGTGGATTTTTTTTTCCTGTTGGCAACAGTGCAAGCAGAAGCGAGTGTGATCATAGCAACACATGTGTTTTCAGCTCTCTCAAGAGACTGTCATTATTATTTTCATCCTTGCTGTCTTTTATTTATCAGGTAAGATATGATTTCGTTATGTTAGCATGTAATTTTTCTGTGAAGAAATCTTAATTTTTGTGTAAATAAAGAACTATTGCTAGCTTTCAAAATAAATATCATTATGAGGTTTGTTCCCTTCCGAGCAACGAGGCCACCCTAGAATTTAACTTTAGTGAATGCTACGGTCATCTATGGACGATTTAGAGAAGCAATACATCGGCGGCTAAGAGTACGCAAAGACCAGATATGCGTACTCTTATCCGCTCTGTAATTTGAAGCAGCCATACCAACAAAACTTCGCATTTTATTTTATCATTATTATTATTAAAAAATGAGATTGGGAACAATATTTTATGATTTATGGGTTTAAATTTTATGATTTTTACTATTATTTAATATTAAAAATTATGATTTCTTAATTTCGGAAATAATATTTGAATTATTTAGGCTTTTTTGTTACGAAAAATAATTCTTTTGTAATTTTGTGTGTTTCAAAGGTTTAATTAAGTTTCTATTCGCATTATAATGATATAAGTAAAACGTGTATTTATTTAAAAATTCGCATTTAATTTCCAATATTCAGCGCCGTTGTTGCAGCAGAAGATATTAACCTATAATTCAGAAATCTTGTAAAGGTGTTGTTGTTAATAAATAGTAACTTTTAAGCACTACCGCAAACCGATCAACGAAATCTGAGATTTTTTATTAATTTTTGAATTTTAACCATTTTTAGTCCAATTTTCACAACTTTCGGACCATTGAGGCGACAGAAGATATCAATTCAGAGTTATAAAATTTTACACCCTTTTTAATGATAGGAGTTCGCAAATTTTCCGCACTACCGCAAAAAGATCTAAGAAACTTCGACTTTTTCGACCCGCCCTAGTGCGTAACTCTTATCCGCCACGTCGGGTAAGAGTACGCATTTGGCATTTTTCCCCATGCGTTTCGCAATATATATTTTTTTAAAGCTAAAACTTTCATTTTTTGTACCCTTCTTTCTAAGTTAATAAACTATGATTCAGTATATTTTCGAGACTCTAACTTTTCAATTCTCATTTTTATAGCGAAAATTCCACTAGGTGCGTACTCTTACCCTCCTTTCCCTTATGGATTTTATACCATTTCACTAAATGTTATTTTAAAAAAAAAATCTTCGCAAGTCTTCGCAAGTCTTCGCCTTCTAAGTTATATTTTTATATACTAGATGTATTGAAAAAAAAGATTGCTAAATATTATACCCGGATCTGTCCGGGAACCCGGAATTTTTTAGGAACTTTGTTTCCACATATGAGGAGCAAACATTCAAACCATGCTTTCTCCTTCAGATACAATTTTTCAGGAAACAGTAAACAAGCTCTGCAGGTAATACTTTTTGATTGAAACCTCAATTTTCTAAGTAGGTTTATAATGGGATAAAACTTGTTTCAGTTGAAAATAATAGTATACAGTTGTACTATTTAATGTTGAGTTCAAAGAAAAATCACTAACTCATTTTTTCTTTTTTTGGAGAAAACACGGTTTGAATGTTTGCTCTTCATATACACTATCTGATCAAAAGTATCCGGGCACGTTTGGATTTTCACATGTTTTAGAATTTCTCCTGAAAGGCTAAACTGACTGCCCTTGAATTTCGATCATGTAAAGGAGAGACTCTAACTCACATTTTACAGTGAAGATTCGGTTCTGAGATTATTTAGGGGACCGTCTACAAATTAATGAAGACGAAAATTATTTTGGCCCACCACGCTTCAAAGAAAGTTTATAATGAGATAAAACTTTCAGCAATGGTTATGTTTAATGTGCATAATATTCGCATACATTTTCGTAAACATAGCACAAATATTCAGGAAAATATAAAAGTTTCTTAAAAACCTCAAATTTTTCCACATGTTGTTTGCTTCTAACTTGCAAAGTTTTAAACCAAATTGTATGAAACTTACAGAAGAAATGACAATATGTTAGAAAAGCATTGTGTAAAATTTTGGAAAAAATATTTTGAATATTACAGGAATTATGAGCATATTATTACTGCGCATGAGCGAAACATAGCGTAATTTTTCTTTCACTACTTTAAAGCCAGATTTATAGGGCAACTTATATAAAAAAATTATGTTCAATATCTTAAATATTCAGAAAGATATCTGCATTACAACGAGAATAATTTTAGCTCTTATCGAAGAGAAGCTAAAAAATGAGGGATTGCACACAAATTGATATTTTTTAAACTTATATCTTTGAATAGTTATATCATAAGCTTTTATTCCTTCAAATAACTGAAGAATTTTTTTAATTTTAGTTTCTTTACTGCTGATTTAGTAAATGCCAGTTTCTTTCATCCTTTGTAAAAGTAAAAACACATAGTAATGCCTTTCAATTTTTAAACTAAGTACTCTCGAATAAATCCCCAATTCGAAATCTAATGTCGTGAAAAATTAATGCCTTACATGAATAAAATAATTTTTTATTTTCATCTTAAAAGCATTAGTGGCCGATTTAATTTAAATATGCAGCTAGAATCTTAGCGCAAATAAAAGTGTATAAAAACATCTAGATGTAGTACTTACGGACGTCTGGATAGTTGCTCAAGTGTATCTTTGCAAGGAAACATAGCAGACCGAGATGCATCTCTGTATCTAGATTGAAAAATCTCCAGAAAATCGCGTATTAACACGTAAATGTGACAGTGTAAATAAACATCTAGATGTAGTACTTACGGACGTCTGGATAGTTGCTCAAGTGTGTCTTTGCAAGGAAACATAGCAGACCGAGATGCATCTCTGTATCTAGATTGAAAAATCTCCAGAAAATCGCGTATTAACACGTAAATGTGACAGTGTAAATAAACATCTAGATGTAGTACTTACGGACGTCTGGATAGTTTCTCAAGTGTATCTTTGCAAGGAAACATAGCAAACCGTGGTGCATCTCGGTAACGCAGAAGAACAGCAACGTTGTCGAACCTTCCGGCGAGCATGCTGATGTTTATTGGATCGCAACAAAAAGGCATTTGTTCCAATAAGTCGTACTTACATTTATGACAATGAAAAAGAATTGATTCTAGTATGTATCTTCGTCCAGTGTGATAAAGGAGCCATTCTCTAAAATCTATCTGAGACATGAAGTTCACAAAAATATTAGAATCGGTGCATCTAGAATATAAAATCTCCAGAAAATAGTGTATTAAGACGTAATATTCATTTATGAAAACAACAGATTTTATTGGCTTCAAAAGACGCATAATCAGAGCCACCTTCTGCTTCGAATGATGAACTACTTCCTGAATATATCGATAAAAGTTTCGTTTGTACAGGCAAGGGAAGGGGCGCAAAGAATAAACTTTGCTGCAAGAGATCAAACTTAGATTTTCAGGCCTCCCTTGTCTTAGAGTTCTTTCTCGTCCATTTGGCAAATCCAAGTGATATAAATACAAAATCTTTCTGTCTGGTGCCAAAATTCGTCTCAATTGTTCTTTTGTACAAATGAAAAATGTCGAGAGAACACCGGGAACTGGCGCAAAAATTTCGGTCAAACATCTCTCAAGTCCTTTTTTCTTTATGAGAGTCGAATGATAAGAAACACTTAAATCCAAATACGTGACCGATTTTTGAACAACGAAACAACATTTTACGATACTCTCTGCATCCATGAGCTCCACATCTATATGTTGCGAACGCCTTGGAAAATCTGGCTCTCTTAGAGCCATGTTTTCCCTCTAGCTTGAAATAAAGCGAAAAGTATTAAAAATTCATGCTTCAGAATTAAATTTTCTAAAATACTCTAAAAATTAAGCTTCGTTGTTTGAGACAGGAAGGAACTCTTTCGCCTTACAGCAATGCTCGCTTTCCGAAATAATACAGCAAACAATAAAAGAAATATTCCACTGTAATTTGGTAGAAAATTGGCTTTTGCAAGACCTACTTTATAGAAGAGTTATTCCAAGAAATAAAAACCAAATTAATACGCACGCACAAAACCAAATTACTACGCACAGAAACTAAGACGAGGTTGTATTGACGATATAATCATTTATTATTTTGCACTTGTAATTTAATAGGTCGTTTTAGGTCAAAAGTTATCTATCCGTATTGTCGTCATCGGCAGACGAGTCACATATCAGCTAACCTGATTTATTGAGAAAGTTCGACTGAGATAAACATAAACACACACCTCGCAATGTCCAAAGTTTTTAACATCGTATATTCAAGTTTCTGATTCACCGTTTATGTGTGTACACTGAAAGAATATACGCAACACAGTCTGGCATTTTTTTCTTGTTTACCGTGTTGAAGTGTTTTTGTGGCCGTAGCCTTTCCCTATCTCCTAGCAGTCCAATCTTACTGGAAAACAGAATGCAATCCTCAGTACAAGGTCCACGCCTTAGCGATTATTATGGTTAAAGTTTAAATAATCTGAGAATTGTAGATTACTTTTGTTGTTGCTGATATGTTAAATAAAAAGAAAATTTAGATTTATTTGAGACATTTTTCATAATTTTGAAAAAAAATTTCATGAAGCTTGAGAAGTATAATAAATTCAAGCACCTTAAAAAATTCCTTTGCTAATTTAAAAAAAAAGAATATAAAAAGCTATCAAATACAAAGAACAGATATTTGCAAAATGATATAAGAAATCATGTAATCTCGTATTAACAAAAAAAGACTATTCCTCCGTTATAAAAAACCGAAAAGATAAAAAGAAATGAAAAATAAATAAATAAAACCCACTGCAAACGCGCTTATTTTAGACAAGTATCCTAAACTATCTAGATAATAGACAATAAAAATATTGTTACAAAACTATAAAGCTATTTCCCTGATATGCTGATCTAGGCGACAAACTTGGCAACTTGGCGATAAATTTGGCGACCATTTTGGCCTCGAAGGACCTCGAAATTTCAACCTATTTCTACTGGCTTCATGAACTTTCTGGAGATTACGTCACTTCCTACGTAATGAAGTCACTTCCTGTTGAAAAAGTATAAACGCAAGCTCTTAAGCTTTTGATCAGCAAGGAAGCTGATGATCTAAGAAACCTTTGAGCGCTGTGTTGAGATTTTATTGTTAATCTCTGTTGTGAATTTTTACAAGTGCTGTTTTAATACTTGTGCTACGTTTCTTTTCCTATAATATTTGTAAAATAAAGAGCTTTATTTTCTTAATCCTGCTTACTGGATTGCATTTACGTACACCCACAGGATAATTTTGACACTATGTATAGTTGATAAACTAGATACATAAACATAATAATACAGTTGATAAATTAGATGACAAATTACTGAGCTATTAGAATGATATTTATTAAATATTGGAGTATTAATCATTTTATGTTTCTGGCCTTATTAATTTTTTATGCTTGGATAGCTCGTAATCCAAGAAGTTGATATCTTAATGATACTGGAAGATTTATCACTCATTCTAGCAATACTGCGTTAAAAATAGGACGAAATTTTCTTACATGATATTAAATATCTAACTCAAACAATCAAGAGTTCTCTCTCATCTACTTTCTCATATACTCTTAAGGATGTTATTTTGTCGTTTAACAAGCAACAGCACCTATCTCAATTTTTTGAAATTTCAAAGAGGAAGAAAATGCTCAATTATTCGCAACCAATAACTAATATATCTGAATTCTTTCACATCTGATATGAACATGAGACCGCATGTTCCTACCAGATATGAAAAAAATTCAGAAATATTCATTCTTGGCTTTCTTCTTCTTTGAAATTTCAAAAAACTCAGATAGGTGGTGGTGTTTGTTGAGATACGATTTGTAAAATTAAGCCAAAAATGATTTGTGTTTATGTTTTACGAAGCCAAATGTTCTCGACTTCTATCATTAAAAATCGCTTAAAAGCATAGAAAAACATGTTTTTCAGGGAGTGTTTTATTTTGATGTAGTTGTTTTTTTTTAATTTTGCAATTTTCACATTATCCGGCAATAAATTTGGAAAACATTACCTAAGCGGACCAGTTTGTACACCATTTTTAAATTTAAAACATCATCTTTTCGTTTATATCATTTGGATTGTCATGCTAATTTTCCTAATTTTTGCAATTTTAATTGTAGTCATAATTTACTTACAGATAAATAGTATATTAAATATAATCACTAGATGGAGTGGCAACATATCTTTAAATATACTCAGTAAATAAAACTACATGAAATATTCTCCTTGAATGTGAATGAAATGGAATAGTTTAATAGCGTAATTATTCAAAATGCATAACATATTTTCATTCTATTTGAATGGCAGTGGATTTGCCAAACAATTTTGTAATTTTTTTCCTCAGTTGGATACTATTTAGTATAACCAAGAATATCAAGTACATGTCTAGGCAAAAATCCTTCCTATTGAGAATTTGTCTAAATTGTGATCCACAGTTTTAACAGAATGACTATATGCCAAATTTCATGAACATAGCTCGCTACATTTTCGAGTTCTTGTGCTCTGATGCGCATCGGTGACAGACACACGGATATTGTTTCAAAAATGATATTTTTCGGATTCTGGAAATTTGAAGCGTGGAGTTTTAACAAAATCTCGATTTCGAATTTCATGGCAATTACTGTAATTTCCTTAAGGATACTTAGCATATGAGAAAACAAAACTGGAAGAATGTTAATTCATGGTAATATCAATAATTTCAGTTTCAAATTGTGGCAGATCCTCGAAGTGGTGGTCATCACACAGGAAGTTTGTAATGTGCAAGGCATTAAAGCAATAATTTAATATTGTTATCGCTTTCCTACAATGTTTTAGTCTTATGGTTGGAAAAAGACATTTACAGAGGTTCTTACTAGCTATCGGTCAATGGAAGCCATCGACCCCCGACCTTAGCGACCATTTTGGAGACTTGGTGACAAATGTGGCGACAAAATGAAGGTCCTCAAAAATACTACAATTTTCACGATATCTCTATTAGGAGCAGAGATATACAGAATGTTCTAGATGATTCTATGTGGCGTCACATCCTATAGAGAATGCTATAAATACCCGGACTTGCTGAACAACGGCGAAGGTCGTCGAAGTGCGAAGAATCTCTTTGGAGTCTTTTTTCATAGAAAGTTGGTAAAATGTTAGAGGCTGAGCGCTATTGTTCGTGCTATTACTGTTATTGTTAGTGATTTGCTGCCTCTTGTGTTGCAAATGTTGTGTTTTTCCTATTACCTGCGCTTAGTGTTTCCGGAATATTCGTGGATAAAACATCGTTCTGCATAATCCTGCTTGTTGGACTGCTTTTACCGTGCACACACCGGACAATTTTCGTAACAATATTGTCGCTATATTATTTTTCTTACCTCTTTTTGAATAACGCCCAAGGAATATAAAATGTTTGGAGAAGATCGTTAATCTTTGTTTCAAGCAATAGTATGATCGTCAATCTTTGCTTTCAAGCAATAGCATGATCGCCAATCTTTGCTTTCAAGCAATAGTACGATCGTCAATCTTTGCTTTCCAGCAATAGTATGATCGTCAATCTTTACTTTCAAGCAATAGTATGATCTTCAATCTTTGCTTTCAAGCAATAGTATGATCGTCAATCTTTGCTTTCAAGCAATAGTATGAACCAATAGGCTTATACGAAGTTGCTGCCTTCTGAGTGAAGGGATGATAGAGATAGTGACAAAGAAACATGCTATTGTGTACACTAAACGTACTGACACTTAATATATATCCATTCGTACCGTAACCGGTCGAATGAGTGTTTTTTCGATAAAAACTTTATTTTTCCTGATTAAATGTTAAAATATTGATTTTAATAAGGAAATATTAATCAAAGTAAATTTAAGGTAATAATTCACCAAAAAATAATTTTGTGGAATTTCTATAAATTTATCGTCTTTACGGACAGACAAAAATATTTACGAGCGTTTTCGACGATGTTGACGAAGACAGAACGCCGCCCCATGCCCCCGTGCCGGAGGGCATTAAAGCAATGTTGACGAAGACAAGACAGATTTGTGCAGCGAATGAAAAAATATTTTTTATATATTGAACTTGCCACGCAATAGTTCATGCATAAATATTCATCAAATTGATACTGTTGCGAACATGAAAAGTCGCTTCCCAGCAATGTTAGTCTTATGGTTGGGAAGAGAGTTTTACAGGGTAAAAATGGGATGACTGGCAGCACACAGGCCTGGACCCCTGACCTTGGCGACAAATTTGACGATGAAATATGGTATCTCAAAGGTGCTGGAATTTTCTCGATATCTCTATTAGGAGAGGAGATATGCTTGAAAGTACTAGATGATTCTATGTGACGTCACGGCCTGCCGGGGGAGACTATATAAGGAGTGAGCTTGAATCACGGAGAGAGTAGATGTTGATAGACTGGGATCGTCTTGGAGTGCGAACGTCTTTGGAATCTCTCGTTGAAGTCCTATCCGCTGTGCGCGCTAGTAAGCTGTTAGACGCCAAGCGGTATAGAGTATTAGTGTATTGATCGACTAAAACGACTTTGGAGTTTCGTCTGCAGTGCGAGCTAGAAAGCCGGTGAGCTAAGCGCTGTTGAAAGTGTTGTTATTGTCGTTATTAGTGATTTTCTGACTGTGTTGCTAAATATCAAAGTACTGAACTGTTATTACTTGTGAATTGTTGTCTGTTTACGTTGCTAATCTGTGCAAGATATATTGTTTCCTGTTACCTGTGCTTCGTCTTTTCCTGCATATTTGTGAATAAACCTTCATTCTCCATTATCCTACGTGCTGGACTGTTTACACCATACACCCAAAGAACGATTTTTGTAACAATCCGATATGTGAAAAGTGCATGTGCATTCTGATAAATTTATAAGGAAATAAATATTGCTCCTGGTCAAATGACCTGTCGTGGTAAATAAAGATAGGCTACACGTGTTTATCAGAATTAACAAAGAAGAATAATCGAGGAAAAATTAATTGTATTATATTTAATAAAAAAAATCGAGTGAGAAAAAGTGATAACATTTTATACGAATTTTCTAATCAAAAGTTTACAACCGGTCATGGTACGTTTAGTGTTAATCCTTTGTTATTCGCAGTATCTAGTAGATACACATACAATCTGCATCTATTAACCATTTTTAACTCATTGCAATCTCAATTATTCTTACAGAATATTCACGAACATTATCATTAGAACTAATTATTACAATTACGGAAAAAAATGTCAAAACTGGATGAACATATCATAGAAGAGATTTTATATCAAGGAGTTGCATTGCGACAATTTTAGGGTGAAAATGATTGCGACTAACGGAGCGTTAACTCTATCGATACAGGACTGTCCCATACGTCCCTTCAAGCAAAAGACGATGGCCGTCCTAAACGTCCGAATATCATTCTAAAATGTCCACCCCCTTTCGTTAAGTGTGATTAATTTCACACCCGCGACGCGTGCTTTCTTCGTTGGAGTGGCTAGCCCAAATGTGTTTGGGGAAGAGGGGAGTTTTCTTACAATTCGGACAATGCCAGCTGCCATTGTGGTTTTTGAGGTGGAAAGTGAGTTTCCCTTATCTTTGATAGAGGAGCTCTGATGTTTCCGTATTTTGAGGTCCCTTTATTTCAATGGCCGTAGGAATCAGAGGGTTAATGAAACAGTTATCTAAGCCAGCTGTTCCTAACCATGGATGTAAGAGTAACAGGATGGATCACAGGAAGAATTTTTTGAAGCTTTCGCTGCAACCGCGCCGCCATCTTGGTTACACCAAGAAATGTTTTTATTAGTACTAGGATAACGTGTTGACTTAATTTTATTTGAACGAATTTTTAAGATATTTCGACAGGATGGGGCATTGTGTAGCCTTCAGTTGCACAAATAGATATTCAAAGAAGATCCCAGGATTAACTTTTCATGGGTAAGTCCACTATTATATTAGTAAAACCAAATTTTTGTTTGTCGTGATTGTGGGTGAAAAGCTATGGTGAATAAGTACGTTATTAACTGATTTGCTTGAGTTACAAAATCTTAATTTCTAAAGTGATTGTTACAAATTTGGTATTAATTGTAAATCTGGCTCAACTTGTTTATTCTTATTTGTTTTATTGTGGTCTAGAATTATTACACGCTATCATGAAATGACAAACTTTCATGACTGAAGTTTCAAGTGTTTGGGTTGAGCAATTTATTTCTTATATATTTTAAATAAATGATAAAAAATCTAATAGGAAATTCAAAAAATTTTATAGATTAGTATTTCAATTATGTGTTCTGTAAATGAAAAAGATTTAATAAGTAATACAGTCATGCTCTTCTTTTGCAATTTTTACATATGATATGCACCTACCACCTCTTGCCTTCACGTTCCCAACCTATTGGCCGTGGATAGCGTGTTAGTGGGCCGCGGAACCTCGCTCAAGAGTCAAAATCAGACGAACTTCAAGAGTTGTCTCTTCAAAATCTACGCTTATTAATTGAAAGCCAAACTTGCAGCGAGACATTTGATGGGGTTCTCGACCACTTATCTTTGTGAAGATCTTGTGTTCGGGCTATGAGACGCTTTGTACTTGGCCTAAAAATAGGCCGGCTTCTACAGAAAATTCCCTAAATATCCTTTTGAATCCATTTCGAATAGTTTCTAGCCCTTGAAAAAGTGAACTAGAATGGATTCCTTGTTTTTGTTGTCTGCTTTTCGTTTACTTCAAATTACTATTGGATTGCTTGTATTCCTTTTTAAATTGTGGCTTTATTGGTATATCTGTCTATTGTTCTCTGTTTTTGGTTATGCTGCTGCAATGGCGCGCATCTTAAACATTGTCGTAATTCTTTCTAACTTCATTTCTTTTTTCAATTAAATTCATTTTTTCATTTTAATTTTTGTATTATAATATTAAAAATTTTTTTTTTCTTGTCCAGTTTTAATTCTGCTTTCTTTTTAAATAATAATTTTATAAAATTTTTTTTTAAATCATTGATTGTTTGCATACTATTATCTTTGTGAACGTGCTTTCTCATATGGCCGGCCTTAAGATATGTGGGTCCCAATTGGAAACAATTTTGGATAACTCCTATTTATCTTAAGTTTTCAGAAATAATACATAATAAATAAATAAACAAAACGAAATTTTGATAAATAAATTAATATTATTAATTGTTAAAAATTTAAAAAAATAATTTTAACCCTCTCATACCGAGCGAGGCGGTCTAGAAATTTTTCCTTAACGACGACGAAGGCCGGTCTGAGGCGGTTGGCTTCTTTTGAGGGGAGGTGAGTTTCTGAGATCGCTTAGGAGATAAGCGTGTTAAGGTCTCCAATTATCCTTGACCACAACAGCCCATTTCTTTGCGCCTTAAGAGAAGGTTTCAAAAGGGGGTGGGGTTGTGGGGTAAAAGACCACCCAGGTTGGGAAAGTCCAATTCATGTCTTGGCCTCCCAAAATATCCCGGTTTTAAAGGAGCTAGAAGAAAAAGTCGCCTCGGGATTAAAGAGTTAATAAAGTTTAATAGTAACTTAAGTAAAGCAGTATTGACGATTCCTCTCTAAATAATCTAAAAGAAAACATAATAAAGAATTATGTTGACTGAGAATAATTGTATTCTGAATTAAAAATAAATCTACTTTAGTGTGTCTCAACACTTCACTAGTTTCAGCTGGCTGTCTTCAAAAACTGCAGATATCCTGGGACAGTCAAAAGCTGTCGCTGAATACTTACTGAAAGCCCCTGTTCATGCCCCTGTTTAGGAGAAAGGAAATGAAAGTACCAAGTCCTCTATACAAAACAATGGCATTCCCTTGACTTAGGGCTGGAGAGTGAATGCCAGAGCAGCGCCTCTTTATCTCTATGTGAAATCGGCATCCCTTATAAGCAACTCAATACTTCTTACCCTTCTATCACGATTTTATTATTATTTTTTACAGTAGGGAAAGTTGGCCACGACTGTTGACTTCTGAAAGAGTCAGCCAGATGCAAGAGAAAATGTTGAAAACAATGGTTTGCAATCGAATTTAAGAAGATAAATTCGAAAATTCCTGAGGATAATGTTATGAAATCAAAACTATACCTAATTTTAATTTAAATAAGTTTGTGCACATTTTTTAAAAACTCTGTCGGGGGGCCCCTGAAACGTGGGGCCCTATTTGGAGCAATTGGTCCAATCGGCTAAAGGCCGGCCCTGCTTTCTCAACTTTAGTTTTTTTAAACATAAGTACAGAAACAAACTGAATGTAGAAAGTGAGTTTATACTGAAACTGTCAAGTTTTAATCCAGATATTGACTATCTTTGGGGGACAAACAATGGCAAAAAAACCTACTGTGTATTTTTAACAGCTAAGTAATAGCAATACAAAATTTTGTTTTATAAACAAAATTTTAAAATAAGCTTTATTTATTACCGACATATACGTCCATAAAATGTATATATATAATATGTGTTAGAATTTTTTTACTTGTATATTTAGTTAGTGGACCTCAAAATATTTTTACACAACAGATGGTCCGCACAACAATAAAGTTTGTGTACAGCTGATCTAAACTGTCTGCTGTAAGGCCTACATTGGATTAAATTGTGGATTTCAGTTTCCCTTCTCAGACAAATGTTCAAACCCTAGAAATCATTCAAAATAAATGTTATATCTTCCAGAAAGAAATCCTTCAAAATAGGATTGTCAATCAATATTCGCAAATACACATTTGTGATTGCTTAACTCCAGCTGTGTAGGTTGCAATGGTTTTTATCTTTTAGCTTCTAATCTTTGAACTTGTTTATTGTTCTGCATCTATAGTAAAATGCTTTATCTTTCGAAAACAAAAATGATTGGAATTCTAATTAATTGAATGAAATCAATGAACCGATTTTCAAATCCTCACAGACGTTATTAAGTTGATATGAGAAAGCTTCAGCTTGCATGAGAAACTCTGAAAATTAATGGCAAAAAAATTGTAAAAATCTCATGCTATCCCTAAGAGAAATTTTAAAAAAAATTAACACACTTTTATCAATGAACTAAAAATTGAAAAATAATTTTAAAAACCCAAGAAGATTGAAACGAAATTTGCAAAAACGGTAGGGAGCTGATAAATAATTGGAATTACATATAATCACATTCAAAATATGTTTTAATTTTAACGAATGCTCAGGAATTTCTTTCTTTTGATATTTTCAATGTGACATAATTTCCTTATCGTATTGATTTCAGCTTCCGCGCTTTTCGTTTTACCACCAAATGTTTGACTAAAATTTTTCTTCTTTTTTTGAACATTTTTATTGACTTGACTTGTTTCATGTTTGTAAAAATAGAATTTTTTAATCGCTTTTTCCATCACTTCTTGATGTACTAGAGTTTTAAAATTTTGTACATTTGTGTCCTCTTGGTGACAATGCACAATTTTCAGAACTTAATTTTTCTGTTGATAGATTAATTTAATTAAATTTTGATTTCATACACGTGGCGCCACCTGATACTCTATTTGAAAAAAAACTGATTTCGAGAGTCTATATTGTTTATAATAAATAACTATAAATTTAAGACTAAAAATATATATAAAGAAAATAATTAAAATAAAAAAAAACGACTTTTTAGTAGACTAACGAAAGCGTGTCTTTTTAAAATTTTAATTGTTTTCAATAAAGATATATTAAAAGATATATTTAAATTATTCAAACTGAAATTATAAAAGAAAAAATTAAAATTTATCATGAATTTCATGAGACTTAAATCTTGGATCACTTGTATAAATATGAGCATCGAGGCACTGTCACATATTCTATATTAATTTTGATTTAGGCAAAAGCTATGCTTAAAAAATTAAAAATTACAGAATTACAATCCTTCTAGTCATATCTAAAAACTCTCTCATGTGGAATCAAAATTTATTTAATTAACAGCAACTGATTATTGGTTATAAAGTTGTGAAAATAGTAAATATTGTATTTTCATCGGGATCACATAACTACAAAATTTCTGAACTTTAACACATCAGGAAGTGACTGAACAATCGATCACAAAGTTGCTTCAATACAAAAATGAAAGAAATAAAATTAAATAAAAACGTGTAAAAGTTTTTATACAAAGTCATACCCTTGACAGAAAATTTATCCATATTAGAACTCCGATAGCGAGTGGTCTTCGAAAAAATTCGCCATACGAGTTCTCTTCCATTTCTTCCATTTTGATTGTATTTTCTTTTATTTTCTAGTTGTTTCCTTTCATGTGTTTTAATTATTTTAATTATTAGAGAATTTTTTTGTTGTTTAACTCTATAGTAATTTGTTGATTAATTGCAAGACATTATAGTTGATCCAATCACTGGATGCTGCTGCGTTGGGCGCGCAGAAAGGTGTATTGTTATCGCTATTGTTTACGTCTTCTGCATTTTTCTT
>BGPR01025319.1:0-22425 GCA_013235015.1 Araneus ventricosus | reverse complement strand
AATGGTGAAATAAACTATACCGATCATTAAGAATTATCTAAGAAAAACACTTGTTGTAAGTCATCTGAAAATTATTTGGGTACAGATTTTACAAGAAAGATATGTCAAAGCGAAAGTGTTTCTAAAATAATAAATAAATCGAAGAATTTCGGCATACATGTATAGACAATGCTAGATTCATACCTGTTCTGTGTATAAGGGAGTTATCAGGTTTTAAACTCTACATAGAGTCAATGCTTTCCGAAAGTAAGCGAATTTTAAGGCGAGTTAAGGCAAAATGGCCTTAATGAATTTCATCTAAGTGAAAAAAAACTTTTTTTTGTTAAATAGTAAAAATGTTGTAATATCTTATTGCAATTTATACCGAATATGAAATACTAACTCAAACCGTTATTAACCCTGGAATTGTAGCATTACTTCACAGCAGTGGCGAATCCAGGATTCGGGTGTGGAGGGGGCTGAGGTCATAAAATTTTTTTATCGTAGTGACGAATGTCAAACCTCATGGCTTATATAAGCCAAAACACTTTAACTTTACAGGCTTTCCTCTCCTGACAATAAAAATAATAAAGAACACTACAATATTTTCGATAATTTAATAAAAAATACATTGAAATAACTAGCCAAAAAAATGTTTTCGACCGCACCAACGCTACAAGTGCGAGTGGAATGAATAGAACAGTGGAAAATTTTCGAGCCTGTCAAGTCAGAAAGCACAATGTTGTCACTATTTTATTACTATTTTTTTTAATGAAAACTAAGATCAAACAGTTGTAGTGATTTTAAATTAAATCAAGATTTTTGGTTTAGCTCTTGGGGGGGGCTGCAGCCCGATAGCCCCTCCCCTGGATTCGCCACTGCTTCACAGACTTCGAAGACTGAATGGGAAAAAGAGTCAATTTGACTCAACGCTGCCATTCTGGGGTCAAATATATCATTTGTTAAATCGTCAAGTATTTAACAAAGGGGTTCTAAAGCAAATATACAGATTCTTATCATATAAAATATTTCATTCAATAAAATGAAAAAGAAGTTAAAAGCTTAAGTTCGATGCAATTATCACGAAAAGAATACTTTTGAGATACAGCTGCTAGTTCTCATGAGTAATCAAGATTTTGATGTACTTCAGAAATAAGAAGTATTTTCCTTTAGAAATCCTCTTACGAACAAGCACAAACTAAAATTTCAGTTTCATCCAAAGACAAAACGAGAGAAACGTTTTTATTTGAAATTTTAACAACAAAACTAAGATAAAACTTTACAGCTGGTCTGAATTCCATGGCATTAAAAGAAAATCAATATGTCTAATAAAATACGTTAAAATAATTTTCTCAGCCTGAGCCTCACTCCCTACGGAATTCCAGGTCTTGAAACAATAAGAACCCTTTGGCGAGTCGAGCAAATGATCCAAAATATTTTTTTATCCATTCAGCGTACACAACCTTTAATGAACGTGAGCTCAAATACACGAGTGTATCGATTCTCAGAAAATGTGTGAAATAAAAGAAAGATTGTTTTTATTGGAGAAAGAGATCGAACTAGACAGATCCAAGTAGAAGATAAAGAATTAGGTCAATAAATTGGTGAGAACAGAGAGGAAATAAGATTTGAGCCTTAACTAGCCGGAGGAAAAGGTTTATTCGAAGTTACGCAAAATGATCATTAACAGAATTGCGTGTCCAAATGAAATGGTTGCCGAAAATGTGCACAGGGAGTGATTATAACCACTGTGATTTGAAAGACATTATTTACTTCATTGGTTAAACATTTGGTTTTGTGCGAAAAAATAAACCAATTTGAAAATTCTTTGAGAATTAGAAGTTACTTTCAGAGACTTCAGAAATCAAAGAACTATCCTATTTCCAAATGGCAAGAGAAAATCGATCACTCAGCCCTCCGTTTCTTTTTCTGCTTTTTAATTTTGTCTTTTTAAATCTAATATAGCCAATATAAATGGTTTGTTAAGTGCATGTTAAAGATTCTTCCAAGATCAAATATCGATAAAATCTCCTTCGAGTGAAAACTTTTTTCCTATATAAACATATATATTGCGTTTTATATTCAATAATTTACTTTGTTCTGTAAAGAAATAATATCGAAATGAATTATGATGAATATAATAAATAAAGTTTAATCAAGGAATTTCACAAAAGAATATTATGTTTCATGCTGTTTAGTAACCTTCATTCTGTCTGGTGATATCAAAGATTGTTCTGCCGTATATAGAACGGGGCACGACAAAATTAAAACTTCACTTTTTCTTAAAATACCTTCCAATGGTTTAATTGCTGGATTAATAGCCATTTTTAAAATAAAGCGTGTTATGTTGATGACATTTTAATAAAAAATTTCCTGTTAAAAGGTTATGAATACAACTTTGCTTTTAATTTATAGGTAAAACTGAATTCATGTAAATCGGCGATGAACAGTACGAATTGTACTCTAACTAATATAACAATTAATAATTATAGTTCTCAGGAGTCTAGCATCAGTAATAAGAAGTTTTCGGTATTCATATATTTAACAATATAAAGATACCACAAGTTTTCTATGTTTTAGTGTCGATAACAGAATTAAAAAAATTAATTAAATAATTAAGAACTTCAGTTTTGAATACATTGTGTTTGATGATAAAAATTATTAGTCACAATAAAAAATGGTTTTTACTTATTATAAATTTGACGTAAGGTAGAGATGCTGGAATATTCTTATGTTATTATGTATGTCATCTTTATTCTACGGACTAAAATGCATTTGAAAAAAATCAAAACCGATCCCCAATACTGTATGTATATGGATTCAATTCTTTAAATGAATCTCTTGGAAAAAAGATTTTTATGTCCATATGAGAACCTCGAATTACGAATTAATTAAAAATATGAATGATGAAACAAAGGTCGGCAAAGAAAATATATATTAATGCCAATGGAAAGGCATTTGTCTATCTGCGACAGTTATGCTTCTAACTGTAGTAACAGAATAAGGAATTATGACATCGAAAAAATACATAGTATATTTTGAATTCTGTTCGGTAATTCACAGAATATCTCAAAAACAAATATTTCCCCAAAATAACATCATCTTTCATTTATTTGTTATTTAGTACTGAGTTATTCATGATTAATAGTGTATTTTTCAAAATTTTAAAGCTATGTAATGAGAAAGCCATTTCAAAGGGGAAAAAACTGTCATTGATAAAATATTTCAGCAAATTTCTTTAAAAACTGAAACTGTTCATTCCTTATACATAAACATTTTACTTTCCAGGGGGAAAAGACAAAATTCGTTAATTTATGCCACATTAATTTTGATCAACTGGCTAAAAAGTGTCGTCGTTTGTTCTCAAAATAATTGATTACATAAAAAGTTGCTATTAAATTAGTTGAATAATGGTTATCCTCAAAGATTAATTCACTAAGAACTGATTTCTTATTTATTTTTAAAACCATGTTTAAAAAACTGCCCTACTTTTAATTAACTATCCAGTTCACAAGAATATCAGTAACTTTAATAATGAAGAGCTGTAACTGCTTCGGACTTACAGTTTTCTCTAACCATAAAAAAGAAAATATAATTTCAGTGTCATTCAAGATAATAAATTGTTCGAAAGAATCATAAAATTTCTGTGGCTCATGACAAAGTAATTATTATGAAGCTTCTTGTTGCTTTAAAATCATCAAATTTTATTTTTAATGTTATGGCAGTTTAATTTGATTTAATTTGGCACGATTAATGTTCCATTTTGAAGTCACACGGTTGACGGAACTAGTGATTCTGTACCATGGTCAGACGACTAAGCATTACGACAGAAATGTTTTTTTTTCTTCAATAGAAATTGCATATTGCTACAAAAGTTTTTCTGTGGGTGTATGGTGTAAACAATCCAACACGCAGGATACTGGAGAATGAAGGTTTATTCACAAATATGCGGGAAAACACGTAGCACATGTACAGGATAGAATAGTTCTTGCACAGACTAGCAACGTAAACAGATAACAATTCACAGGTAATAACAGTTCAGCACTTTGATATTTAGCAACACAAACAGTCAGCAAATAACTAATAACGACAATAACAACACTTTCAACAGTGCTTGGCTCACCAGCTCGCACTGCAAACGAAACTCTAAAGTCGTTCCAGTGGAAAAAACAATACCCACTCTGATCCAGGCGCGATCCTTATATACTCTCTCCGACAGGCCGTGACGTCACATGAAGTTTTCTCGTATTTTCAAGCGTATTCCCTTTCCTAATAGAAATATCGAGAAAAGGGTTGCATTTTCTGGAATCATCTATTTGTCGCCAAGTCACCAAAATGGTCACCAAGTTCGTCGACAAGGTCAGGGATCTCGGAACAGCCGTCGCCCGTCACTCCTTGTAAAACTCTTCCCAGCTATAAGACTAACATTGCTGGGAAGCGACTTTCCATGTTCGTAACAATATTCTCAGAATGATTCATTTTATGAATTACTAGATTTTGAATAATAGAAACACTTCCAATTCTTTTCAAACGTGTTTTTCCTCTGGCAATACAGTTTTTTTACATTTATCATTCTTTAGATTCATAGAACTTATAACATCTCCAACAATGTGAAATAACATTCTAGTACTTATGAGGGAAATATCACCAAAATTTTACCCAGAAGCATCCGTAGGTGTGAACAATTTCTCCCATTTTTCATGCTCGTGAAGCTTATAAAAATGATAGAAAGTAATACAGTTCGCTCCAGATACTGTGATATTTATTAGCAGCACATATGTCAGGAAACACAATAGGATATTCTGTCTGATGTTCTCAAGAAAGAGAAAAACGACCGTAACCTCCCTGTCCACAGCGTGAGATGATGAGGAAATGTTCCATGGATTATTTGATCCAAGTGGATGCTCCAATCGGCAGATCTCATTCTCATCCAGAATTTTTTCTACATACAGTAGGGCTGCGTGTTGAGTCAAAGAACTATTCGAAAAATTTAGCTTTTATTTAAAACGATTTGGAATAGGTGGGATATTTTTCTGAAGAATATAAATGAAAAATCAATCTAACTTTTTCCATGAGAGCAATCAAGTAGAAAAAAATTCATTACTTCTCAAAAATATATCAAGGAAAAAACAAGGGAAAACAAAGACACCAACTCTAAGAGTGGTCTAGGATAACTTGCCTGAGTTACGTATGTTTTAATTAATATTGAGGAAAGCACTGTCCTGTTTCTTCGACAAAATCCTCGTAGTAAGAAGTCTTTGAATTTTTTTTAATTTCATATTTTTGTAAGAGAATTAGAGTCCTTTTTTTACAAAAAAAAAAAATTACAGAAATTAAATTGCCATTCAAATTCTTTGTGTCCCTTTCCTACAAAAAAAATCACAAAAATAAAATTCAAATTCAAGTTCTTCGACAGTTTACTATTAATTTTTCTTAGTACTCAGACGGGGTTTTTCTGCTTAAAAGAAACTACGGAAGCGAAAGTACGATTCCCTATGAAAAATAAATTATCATAGAGCATTTACTACAATAAAAATCTTGGTTAATTTTCTCGGGAAAAAAAACACAGTAAATACAAAGAACTCGACCAGTCAAAAAAATTTTCGGAATTGAACAGAGAATGTGTACTCGATCAGTATTTGCAATTAACTAAAACTCTGCAACCAATAGAATGATCCCAAAGTACTTGGCATATAACTGATTGCGGAAGATGCAATCTGAATGCATGACAACAGACACTTTAGACGTAGCAGATTACTGATGTTAAAAGTGTTTTGTGCTTTGCTACTAAAGGTTGCTAAAGGGGGGCCATATATCACAAAATAGGCGGATTTCTTTAACTTTTAAATTGCATAATTTTCCTTTGGCAAACGATAAGGGGATTCATTGAAAAAGAAAATATAAATCTTTTAAAAATTATGATTTGCTAGGATTACATTCTCATTGATTATTGAATTCAGCCTGAAATAAAAAGTTCATTTCCGAAACCAGGGTATTGAAATTTTTCTAGGGTTGATCCCGAAGGTTGGTGGTGCCTGGTGATTTTTTCTGAGGGTCTGAACTGAGATTTAAATCAAGTAATGTCATCTAGTACGCTTTTAAAAAGTCAGCATTTATGAATGAAAGGCACTCCATACTGAATTTTTATTTTGTCTAAATTTTATTTCTAAAGGTTCGTAATATATAACTTATTTCTTATATCACGTGGTAAACTACATCTTCTTTCAAACAGAAAAAGTAAATAAAACTTTTCATTTTAACCAAGATGAACTAAATAGAAACTCAATTACTTTAAGTCAAATGTATTCACTGAAACTGCTTAAATTCGAAAAACATCTGCAAATCTGCACACAAAATAAATCACTTGCAGTTAATTTTAAATACATGAAGCAAAAATTATGAAATTTATTAAAATTGTTGCAATACCTTACATAAAATAAATAGGAGATATATGCAACACTTTAGAATACATTCCAGTAACACTTTAGAATACATTCCAGCAACACTTTAGAATACATTCTTTGAATTTAAAGCTAAATTTCCCCAATATTGGAAGGTTTATAAAGGATAAATTTATCTAAACTGTAGTAGAATACATTCATGAACCCTCATTTCACATCATTCATATGCTAATGCAATGTTATTGACAAATGAAACATAGATAAGAAAATAAGAGCGTACATAATATATCTTTCATAATAATGTAAACAGATCCAAAATCTTGCATTTAATCCAATATTAACAGTTTCAGGTACCCGAGGTTGTCTTTTGTTTTTGGCTTGGTTATATTGTTGAAGTGATTGATTTTGTTGGTTGCTTAGTGTAATAACATTGAATGATTTTTTCATATGTCAAATATAGAAAATGGCTCCTACGGCAACGGAAAATTAAGTCAATGCTAAACTTATTTTTTTATAAACTTGTATTATTTAACCCTTTATGTATTTATCAGCAATTTTTCAATTTTATTTTGCCATCATTATCTATGTTTTAATGCAGAATAACCCCAGGAAAGATGCAAAAATTTTGTTAATTAAATAAAATAATTTAATTAATTTGATTAATAATTAAAAAATTTAATTTTTTTTCTTCATCTGTCATCTACTGCTAGCTCTCGGAAGTACATTCCTCGTGTTCATGTGAATACTGTCAGGAAAAACGGTCATATTACGAAGATATAAGAGTGATTGAAGCAGTACTTTTAAGTACGGTTGGAAAATAAAGGGTTAAACTGTAGTTTATGGGACCATTATGGATGCTTTGAGACTAATATATATCGTCTTTAGAAATATAGGTGTCATAAGAAATTCATTTCAGTAAATAAAGAATTATTTTATATTTAAAAAGAAAATATGCTTGATACAGCATCTGTTGAGCAGATATTTTTAAAACAGGGAGTTTTGTTAGTCGTTCCAATCTCGAAAACCCTTTTTTGTGATGTCAGAAAGCAGAATCGCATTTTTTAATCGTTTAAAAAAGGAATTTAAATGGAAGAATATCTTGAAGATTTTCCCGCTGAATTGTAGTTATGTCTCAGTTTGCACCATCCATCTTTTAAGCGCTAGACCATAAAAAAAGTCAATGATTCTTGTAAACCTGAGAAAATAATTAATTTCTTCAGCAATAACATATTAATCCGCATGGACTGAATTAAATCCGCATTAATATGCGGATTTAATTCAGTCCGAGCGGAATTCTGATGTCTTAAATTTAATACCAATTCCATTCTTTCGCAATTCCCATTATTCACACGAGTAAATCCCATCTCAGCTACTTCTTAAAAAATTACGAATTATTTCCCATCTAATCTAAAAAAATCGTACCAAATCCGTGTCGATGCCATATGAATGTAAGCGTGAATATACGTGCGAGGAATTTCATATCGATTGCACGAAAGCGCGGGAAAAAGAAGGCGAAGATAGTTCTGTCGAAGAAGCGAATTGAAGCAGAATGGGAGAATCAAGCCAGCAAAAGCGGGAAGAACATTCAGCAAATAAGGATTCGTCTTAACAAGCAAAGGAAATGGTTTATTGGAACTTAAGAAAAAATAATGATTAATGAACGAAGAACGAGTTCAAAAGATTTCGGAAGAAAAAAAAATTAGAACGGGTTCATCTGATTTTCTATGATTGAAGATTGTACTGTGTCATTAGTAATCGTTCCTGGAAGAAAGTTCTTAATCCTCCTCTGTGGAAAAAGAGCTGATTCGAAAGTCCATCGAAAACTTTTGAACGTTTCATTAAAGAGATAGTAACATTTTCTTCCTTCAATAAAAGATTCTTTTTAACCTGCACTTTATTTACTAAGTTAATTTGTTTAAAAGTCGTTCGGTCAATAGTTGCGTTGAGTTAATGTAATGGAAGATTCTTGTAAAGTCAAATGGTCATTGTTTTTATTCAACGTATTAATGTGAATAATTTTTTTGAGTTTAATCCTATCTTCATCTTTATTCTTGAAATTAGCTCTTAGGTCTTTGCTCTTTTTCGTATCTAGATTAATTGTCAGATGATACTTCAGAAACATATTCAAAATTAGAAAGTATAGCAGTAAAAAAGCTCATCATAATCAAATGTTTCTTTTAACTTTTTGCCAATTTTTATTTTTGGTTAAATAAAGAAAGTATTGAAATAATAAGTTAAATCAAAATGCTTTAAAGATATGTAAGTCTTTATTTTATCCTGTGCTTGTCAGTAATTTGTAAGATATTCAGCTGATTTAGAGGACATATTTTGTCCTTCAAATTATTTTTGTGCTACAAAATGACGAAGTCCTACGTTCATGTGCTTAGTGTCATTCTTTTAAATGATTTTCCAAATTTTAATGTCTGTTGGAATTTAAAACTGTTGGAATTTCAAAAATCTATTGCTTTTGAAAATTAAAAACAAAAAATATGCTTCAATATTTATAAAAGAAAAAAAAGTGCTCCTATTCCCAAATAAATGATTAAATTCGCCACCGTTGGCACTGCGACAAACTTTTATTCGACGAATTCTGTTATGTACTACTTTCTTGAGCATCGAAATTGGAATGGATCGAAAGGTCATTTCCATGTTTTTGCGAAGATCAGCTATGTTTGCGGATTTTTCTTATTACTTAAAAGTTTTTTCTTCTTATTATTTTTTTTTCAAATATACGCTTCGCGAATAAAAATCGTTGTTATAGAGTGAAAATCGTGATTGTATTACGTATTGAGCTCCACGGGAACATCTCGAATTGAGTGAGGTGGTGTGAGCTCGACGGGAACATCTCGAATTTTCAAAACTTGCAGGAGCCGGTAGTCTATTAGACTAGTGTTTAGTTATCTGGGGTCAATTTTAAACAAAATCTACAAACTCAAAGAATTGTTGCAAAGCAATTAAATCGCACAGTTTCAACTGGAAATTAAGTGATAAATAGCGACTTTAGTCTTTAAAAATGTAATTGTCAACGTTTTCTTCTTAGACGTGTAACCGAATGTAGATCCCGATGCAGAATTCTGTATAAGAAGCATTATGTCCTGAAAAATGGAAATATGTTCCCATATTGCATGAATCTTGGACACATCTAAAAGAATGCGATAAACGAGATATCTATGTATCGCCGTAAAGGAAAAGGAGAAAATTTGAAATCTTGGTTCAAAGTATCGAAGAAACCTTTAGTAAGGGATTTATGATTGTTGCGGTTTTGCATATAATGGGAAGCTAAAAATATGGAAGGATGTAAAAAGATGAAACTCTTCATATCATCAAAATAATGTTTTGTTGATAATATCTAAGAAAGATATACTTTCCATTTCTTTACCTGCACACCTATGAGACAAAGGAAGCAATTATACATCTAAATCCTCTATTACTTGGAAAAGTAAAACAAGAAACTGGAATCAATCCAATACTTTGTACTTATATTCTGGTAAGCCACCACAAGTATCACCTAAGGACTTTCGAGAGTTTGAAGTACCAAAAATAGCAATGAACCTAAAATTATTATTAGACTATGGAAAGCTATGGAAGAGGATGTAAAAAAAAATATATTTATTTTGAAAAAATTATTATTATCATGGAATTAAAGATGTGAAATGATAGTTAAGAACAAGAATGATCAAATAAATTGTTTAAAACGCAAGACTTTTATGTTTAAATGAAAACAAACCTGATTTACATTGTGCCAAAATCGTTCAAAAACTGTGCGGGCGGCTTATGTACGAGTGTATATCAAAAAGTAAGATTCCCTATTTTTTTATTTTTAAAATTTTAAATACGCATGGAAGAAAGTGTGCCATATATTGAGGTGCATATGTATCTTGTTTTCCACATAATTGCCTTGTTTCTTGAGGCATTTATCATACCTATAAACCATGGTGCGCAAATTATTTTCATTTACGACCCCCTCACTTTGTGTAAAATTTTTTCGCGACCCCTACAGGGGTGAAGACTACGTTTTCTGAAGAAAAACCTTAAATTTTTTTTATCTCAAATGAATTTATTTGAATTTAGCGACCCCAAAAACAAACTTTCTTGCGATCCCCAAAGAGGTCGCGACCCACAGTTTGCTCATCACTGAAATAAACCAATATATTGGTACCATATATTGGTAGTAGAAAAATCCATCCTGACGATGAAGCCAATTTGTGACGGCTTGTGAAGTCATCATCTGAATGAAAATACTACGTTCAAAGATGCTTTTTAAGCTTGGGAAAAAGATGAAAGTCAGAAGGACATGGACAGGATGTGGTAGAATTTCCCGATGACCGGAATCCAAGAGATTTCGTGTGACACGAGCTGCATGTGGCTTTCCATTGTCATGCAATCCAGGGAGCAATAACAGAGCTCAATGAGACAGTAATAATATAATGTTATATTCCTATATAAATGATATTATATAAATGGTGAAGATCTTTTTTTTTTTTTACTTTATCGGCGAATCAAAATCACAAACGTGACTCGTTGTAGTTGAAGTTTGTCCCTTTCCGAAACTCCGATCCATCCATTTTGGAAATTATGAATTAAAATCCGTACATATTTACAGACATAACAAGAATATCGTATAATGCAGTAATTTCATGCTGGTTTTCAGACAGCGGCATCTCTGTAGCACACACAAAAAAAAAACGAATTACTGATCGCACTTCTTCCTTTGACTGTTCGTTCAACCTTTTCGCCATTTTAAATGGGTGCGAAATGCATACACATTGATTGTTCTAGACAATCAATGCAATAAATAATATAGGAAATTTAACTCCTTCGAAACACTATCGCCACCCATCCACGATGATATAAGCAATACATTTCATTGGAAAATGTATCGATCCTTACTTTCTGATATACCCTCGTACTAATATGCATTAACATCACAATAAAGTAATCAAAGTTTCGCATTAGCAAAATTTGACATCTTCGTGCTTCAAAGCTGTGTGTTTTGTTGAAGTAAAATTACATCTGCTCTAAATAATTTTATTTATACTCGCAAAATAAGCAATTATGAAGGCATTAATATTTTTTTATTATTATTTCAAAAATATTTCCATTGTCATATATAGATATTTATCGTAAAATTAATTCTCATAACTTTATGACATCTACGTCATCGTCCAATGAAACTGAATTTCTTAATAACCCTACATTGCGTCAAAGTATTCTTGAACGAGAATAATTTCCATATTAGTCTAGGGTATATTGCATGTGAAATATTATGGCTCCTTCGGCGAGTAATAATATTCTTTAAGTGTTTATGCCATACTTCGGAATAAAATAAGCCGTTGGGAAAGAAATGTGACTCTCAACCCCAAATTATGATGATGAAAAATGTTTTTCGGATAATTTGATCTTCTTGATGGAGTAACCTGCTCGATCTTCATTCCTTAATACCTCCCAGTGTCCTATTACCCGAGGTTGACGAGCATATGAAGACAAATAAGTAGTGAAACAATGTAACTTTATTTAGGAACGATGGAACACAGAAAAGTGAGAAATTAACCCCGTAATTGATTTTTATCCGTACGTCTAATTTGCACCAAATTATCGCATTTTTAAACTTACCTGCTGAAACTGAGTTGTTCACACACATAATTTGATACAAAAATGGCGCAGAATCCATTGGTATCTCAAATGTTCTGGACACATTCTTAAAACAGAAGATGTCTAATTATAAAAGTAAAAAAATTGTTCAGTGGTTTAGTCAAAGCATATGAAAGTGTTTACGGAAAGGGTCTTACGTTTACTTTAAAAATTAGGCTGATATCATTCAAGAAGATTCCTGTCATCTTTTTTTTCTTAAGTTACATGATTTTTAATTGCCGATATCTACATGCTTTGTTAAGTTTATATGAAGTTGCAATTGTGATAGAATACAATTCATCATCATGAATTGGGGCTCTTCTGACGAACGCCGTGTTATTTCTAGAACTCCAAATTTAATATTTTATGTTCTTTAGTTTTTTATAATTCCAAAAACTGAATTCATAATAGATACATAATAAAGATTTTCGTCTAAGAGCCTCAGTAGTTACTTTTAGCATTCTCATAAGGTGTCCTGCTGGCTGGTTTATTTAGTTAGAAGAAGAAACTGAAATAGGTACTTTAGTGAATAATTAATTTTTACAAATACTGATGCAGATACTTAATTATGGAATCCTTCAATGTATTTTGAGTGATAAAATAAATTTTAAATGTGTTGTTAGTGTCACAGGTATGTATAAATTTAAATGAATAATCAAGTTGAAGGTTTAGATTATTGGAGTAGAATATAATTTTAAGTCGTACCTATTCACGAAATTTAATTAGCATATTATGGTTACAGTTTTTTAAAAAAATTGTAGACCATTACTTTTAAAATTGAAAGGATTTAAAACACATTTATTGTATGTTTATGACTAATGGATAATGGTTTACTATTTTTCATTAAAATGATTTGTATCTCAATCAGGATCAAATCTATAAAATCGTCATACTTTATTAAGCAACAAATTTAATTCGTTTATGAGTTAAGTAATGCTGCTATTTTAAATAACAACATAAAGTGAATAATCTGTATAAATTCTATCATTCTGAAAACGGAAAGATAAGATTATATTAAAATGGCAATAAATGCCAGATAAATAACAATTATTTTTATTCTTTATGTTTCATCAATCCTCTTGCCAATTGAATTCAGAAATTAGTAATTATACTAAGGTTGACATCCCTTTAGCAAGTGCATTGGTTTGTTGTCCCTTTCATTAAAGCTTAGATTTCCTGTTAATTGGGGGTTTAGCAGAAACACGTTCTGACAAGAAAGTGCACTGAACGTTGTAATTACTAACGCAGAATTAATTATTGAATTCCGTAGTTCATTTTGAGTGATAAATTTCATCCTATTAAACTTGTGAATCACTGGCATTCAGTCTGAATTGAATCATCAGTTTCAATGTTTGAAATGATGCTCCACAATTTACTCGTCCTTTGGTTTAAGCAATGGTGTTTTATGATTTAATTAATTTGTACTTACGATTTCGTAAATATCTACACGTTCAGAAAGCATTGGTTATCATTTTGAAATTAGTAATTATTGTCTGCTATATGCCAAATTATTGTTAATAATCAATTGGATCTATGTGCATTAAATAAGTATAAATGACATGAAAGTTGAGGTTGAATTAGATAGACCATCCCTGTGCAAAGTTTAAAGTTAGTAACCATAATCTCACCAACCTTTAAAGCACTCGCCAAAAATAAAGACCTATCCGGCGGCATGATGGCTTCTTTGGCGAGATTGTGAAATTCATTTGCCTGATAACCAGCATAGGTTATGATCCACCTTAGTCTGATTTTTTTTAAGTAAGAAGGAACTGTAAATTTTTTGGTAGCTATTAGGATGTTTGAGGATGTAGTATATCTGTTATAGTAGAGTGCAAAATCCGTTATTTTTTTTTTTTTGAATAACCGATAACGTCAGTTAAAGTGTAAAATAAGCTTTTATTTTACACTTTAAATAATTATTCTTTAGAATAACAGTCCACACATGGTTAAAGTGTGAAATAACCGACATGATTCATACCAGTTAGTCAAATTGTTTATTTGTGTTTGTGGCATCTGAAATGGACACCTGGATTTTTTTAATTTTTAAAAAACTTCCAACGGCTTCTCTGGCAGCGGAAGCCGGAACCTAGTAGCTTCGTTCATCGAATGTAAGGAATCTGTGTTTATAATGGAATTTGGTATCATAGCGGTTTTAGTAGGTTTGGAACCGGTTATGGGTGTTTTGCAATCAGTGTATAATTTATAAAAAAAACGGACTTGTTTTAATGTCAAATTGTTTATTTTACACTTTAACGGTCTGTCATTAGTTACTGTAGAATACCTAGTTATTCCGTAGAATAACTAGGTAAAGTGTGAAATAATTCATCTATTATACACTTTAACTGACTTGATCATCATTCTATAGAATGATGTTCAGTTATTCTATAGAATAACAACATCAGAACTGAACTGTTCTTTCTACAGAATAACTGAATTATACACTTGAACGGTGACATATCCAACAAATTCAATAGTAAACTCGAAACTTTTTAGATCTCAATTGCATGATATTTTGCTGGCTTGTGTTCTCTCAGTCCCAACAATTCGGCTTTCAAAATTTTCATGATACACACTTGCCCAGTTTTCCAAGCCGCGGTGGCCTAGTGGTAAGGTCTCGACCCCGGGACCCGGAGGGTCGCAGGTTCGAAATCCGATTCCACCGAAGATCCGGCGTGTATGGGGGCCTGTTGCACGCTAAATCGCCCTCCCGTTGGTGTGGCGCGGTAGTTTGGAGAAGGGGGCCAGCTCAGGTGTCGTTCTCGTCATCCGACTCCGGTTCAAAATTACGAGGTCCCTAAATAGCCCTCGTGCTGCTTCAGAACGGGACGTTAATATAACTAACCTAACCTTGTCCAGTTTTCCTCGCGATAATAAGATTTTATTAACCTCTTACCCTGTCCTCATTTCCGTTTCTGAATAAGGGGTAATCCGTGAAGGGGATTTCTTTCTATGTATTGTTGAAATTTGACTTTCTGTATTAATTCAAACGATGGGCAGTGTGACTCGAATTTTTCTTCAAATTCTCATGGATGAAAGCCATACCTTCTTACATTTCTTTTCTCAAAATCATGTTTTAAAATATCGCTGCTTGCTGTGCTGTCGAATGCTACGTCACAAACCGGCCGAGTTTTCCATGAACATTGCGGGGGTGAAAGCGAGATCAAAGACTAAGACGTGTTTCCTGCATAGACTTACGATACGAATAGACTGCTCGTGGAGGGTTGCAATGTGAAGCAAGCACCTCGTCACGTGACTCGTGGACGCGACCGAGACATTTCGTACGGGTATCCTTTGTTATTTCAATGCGCGAGTAAGAAAGGCCAGCTGAGGTTCTCATGAAAATTCATCGAAAATGGTTAAATCCTGTTGTGCATACGAGTGTAAAGAAAAATTTATCAAAGGAGGATCTGTTTCATTTCATCGGTAAGTAAAATTTTTATGATTTTTTGCTTTATTAATGCAAAATAGCTACACAAAAATAAGTCTTAGCTCTTAGCTGTGGCGTTTGTTGCAATTGAAAACGATATTATTCAATTTGTTGTGTATGAAATTAATCCTTTTCTTAAGTTAATTGTTTATTATCCTCTTTTAGAAGTATCTGTAGGTTTTAAGTACCTATTAGTGTTTAAAATATGGAATTTTATCACACACATATAGATTGAGATATTTGGCGATGTGTTGGCGACGTTGTTTACATTCTGAAATTTTCGTGTTTTTTTGTGTTATTTAAAAGAAAAGAAAATTTTATGATCATGAAATAAACGTAGAATATTTTTCAGTGTGTAAGAAAGATAAGCATAGTTCATTTTCAGTAAAAATTCATCTCTAGGTATTTTTTTTAAACATTTTCTTTTATGCATATAATTAAGAAACTGTATAATTAATAAAATTTAGAACCCAATAACTTCTTTCTGTTTAATTTTCGTTAATTTATGTGTATATGATGTTTAAAAATTTATTTAGTGTTTTTTATTTACTCTTTATTTATTTCTCTTTCGCTTTTTTCATTAAGTACTATCCTTAGTCTATGGTTTCCTGCCACAGTAGAAGGAGTAGGGGGGGGGGCTAGTATTCCGAGTACGAGGTATCCGAAACAAAAGACGTTTATTGATGGATATTCAAATAGCATTGAATAAAATAAAAAAAGATGGCTTCGTGTTGTCTGATAGGTATATAACTGACCACCGTTTACTAATCGAATTTGCGGAATTAGAAGTCACAAACACAATACAAATTTTGTATCATCCACTGACAGGGCCGGCCGGAGGGCGGTGCGAACGCACTAGGCCCCGCGTTTTCTAAAGGACTCCGCGCAGCTGACTGATTTTGCAAATTAAAAATGCCTTCTGTTTTTTACTTTCTCGTATATAAAGTATACAAAGAGAAAGTATTGTAATCGTCAAAAAAATCGAAGTCGAGATTTTGACGAATCTCCACGTTTTAGACCTCCCTGAGTCCGAAAAACACAATTTTGGAATTATGTCTGTGAACACGATAACTCGAAAACTATTAAAACTACGGATGAAATTTGGTATGTGGTCTTTAAACATAATTTGTAGGTTTCTATCAAATTTTGGACAAAATCCGTCAAAGGGAAGTCTGTCTGTTTGTATGTCTGCGGTCATTTGAACACTATAACTCAAAAACTTGAATAGCTAGATGGATAAAATTTGGTACACGGTTTTATCGTCATGAATGTAGATCCGTATAAAATTTTGGGCCAAATCCGTCAAGGGGTTGACTGTCTGAAGGTCTGCATAATTTACTTTTGAAAAAAATCCTTTATCTCCACGCGCATGCGTACTGGAAGCAATCTTCTGTGCACGCGAAAGCTATGGAGCGAATTACGTCAGTTTGTCCTTGAGCCGGCAAAAGCGGAAAATCGGTACGCATCTCTTTGAATTTGATTCTTTACCTAGATATTTTTTAATCACTATAATGAAAAACCTTCTGATAGTCATTGGATTCTGGGTAACAGTAGGTTCGAATTTTTTTAGCCACGCGGGGGAAGGGGAAACGGCACCTTTTGGGGGAAGTCTACGAGAAAATTTAGGGAGAACACTCCCGCTGGTTATTTTAATCCGAATATACATACATTTGATTAAAATCTTGCGATATGTGTACATTTCACGTCCACCAATCAAAGGCAAGGTTGCGGGCTTTGAATCTCACTACTGAGCCAAAACAGAGTAAGAAAAGAAAAACAATGTGTTTCATTATGCTTGCGTTGTAAGGGATGTTAGTACATCGTATGTTTGGTGAGGAAATAAATAAAATATTCGTATTTAAAGGGAAGACAAGTGTTTAATATAATATATTACTGAAAATTACTAAATAATATATTTCATTGTTGTTTGTTGTAATCATACCTCTAAAAATTTATCTTAATTTTTTAATATTATTTTTGGATAATTTCGGAATGTGACTAGGGACAGAGATGCTGGAAGAAAATGAATGTATGGATCTTATAAATTGAACAAAAACACAGAAAAAGAAAGAAAAATTCTGAAAACGGGAGGAACTCTCTTGGAAAATTTTTAAAAACCGAAAATGTCCAACAAACTGACGAAACATATAATTAACAGTTAGTGAAAAATTAAAATCGCGAAAATCAAATTACGCCGTATGACATCCGCGAAAACAATCTTGATCATCATAAAGACAACTTTCATGTCTTAATGAAGAGGAAAGCCATTATAAGAAAACTGAAAAAAGGAAACATAATTATGTAGCAGAGGGAAACCTATAGATGAAGGACTTTTTTGTCAGCGACGAATAACGAAGAAGATGAATTAGTCAAAGGATCGCAGCTTCAACAAGATCAACAACGAGTTGAAAACGAAATGTCGATATCAATGATATAGATGAAATTATAACTGATAAATTTAGAACGGCTATGATGCAAAATGGTGTGACATAATGTAGTGTTTTCCGATTGATAAAAATAGCATAATTTTTTCTAAAATTATTTAAGAAAATTAGAGAATGAGGAACATCAAGAACAAAGATGGAATGGTTACTCTCCTGTGCCACTCTCAAATGCCACTTCCTTGTGTTTAACTTGACTTAATGATTGCGTTTCATTCCTGTTCCTGATTAAAAGGTCATGAAAGATAATTTACAAAATATATATAAATTGTTGCAATTTAAAAAGAATTTTAAATTGGGAAACACGAGAACATGAAAAAATAACTAAAACCGAAACACACTGTGTACAGTGAGTTTATGAACGAATACAGGCTTCAATTTTAAATTTATCAGACAATAATTTGGCATTCAAGGGAAGTAGCGATGCTTGATATAAACCACACAAAGGTAATTTCTTAGATCTCATAGAATTACTTATTCACCCGATTATGAATCAATATTCGGATCGTTGTGTGAAATCAGCATCGCGTACCTATTTATTTCATAGAATACAAGATGAACTGATTTCTGCATTGAATAAAAAAAGTTAGAAATTAAATAATATATTTAAATAAAAAATCTAAATATTTCACAATTTTATTAGATTGCACTACAGATCCATCAAGAACAATTATCTGTCATTTTAAGATATGTTAATGTGGGTGACTCTGAAAGTGATGTGAGTATACAAGAACGATTTATTTGTTTTTAAGGAGAGGAAAAGTGTTATCAGTCAAAATTGAAAGCCTATCAGAAAAGGAGGAATTATATTTGTGGAACTGAATAATTGGTACTATAACTAGGATTACCATTCCTCCGGATTTCACCTCACGCCTGGATCCTCAAAATGTCTAGATTTATACAAGTGAATGCGGAGAGAGAAAAATTTGGTTGTAATACAAAGCGTTTTCACAAAAGCCAACTTTATTCCGTAAATGAAAGAAAAATCATTGTTTACATCCATTGTTAAAGAAAAAGTGGACCTGCACCAGTCAAAACTGAAAATTAAAAGTTTTGGCAGTTTTGTTTTAATTCTGTTTTTGATTATTATAATTTTGAATTACCAAACATTAATAAAAATTGTCCAATCTTTGCATTCTGATGTCTTAAATTTTTTTCACTTCCACAAACTCTGTGCTAGTGTTATGAAAGGAAGTTGTTAGCAGGCTGCTTTTAGAATTTAATAACTATACTTATTCCCTCCCGACGTGTCTAGATTTCAACCAAATAAATTATGGTATTTCTAATTATAACGGATCTATTATGAGAGGTTTTACATAAAGGATTGCAAATGCCCTTATCTTGCAAAGAATTCCAAACCACACTATACTCTGCAGAAGTCTTAATTTTAATTTTGTTCTTAGAGACATTTCAAAACCTTCTTTTCTGTATATTCATTTTTTTGTGACATATGAAAGCACATATTTTTGCAAGTTCTGTAATGTGCTGGGATATATTAAAAAAGCCTCTCGTATATCGTACTCCAAAACCACAATCAGAAACGACGTGGGAATGTCACTTCAAAAGTGTGAAATCTGTGAGATCACAATCAAGTATCACAATTTTCTATAGCTTCGACTTTTCCTTATGAATATATTATTGGCTTGGAGAAGAAGTCATAAATCCAATTAATCGGAAATAAACTTTATTTAAATTTTTATTAACTCGAGTTCCCTACTATAACATACTAAATGAAATAAATATTGAGAGCCAGGTATTTCAAAATTCTAATATAGATATCCGTACACAAATTCACATTTAAAAGTCCTTTTAATTTTTTTTTTTAAAGTATCGTGCATCGGGATCCATATCTTCTTTTAATAACTGCAAAGGAAATAGTGGAAGAGTTAGTTAAGTTAGAGAGAGTAACACCTGAATTAAAAATAAAAGAACTTGCTCAGAAAAAATGAACAGTTTTTACTTTAAGGAATTTATCAGCTATTTCATCTGTCAAAGAATATTTCCAAATTCAATATTTTCTAGTCATAATCTATAGTGACATTTTTTCCTTTTAAGAAGAGATTGGAAATTTATCACGAATATGGGACATCATAGGAATTTTTATGTAATTGGGATAGTATTCACTAACTATCTGAAAACGTAGAGACTTGAATTCGATTTTGCAATACAAAATGAATTGCGTTGATTTATTTAAGGAATTTAAAATTTGTCGTTAAGTCTTGCATAAAAGGGTCACATTATTATAATATTTATTTGTAAATTAATTTATCTGAACTGTATTCAAATTGTGTGACTGTTCTGAAAAATATATTGACCTTATCAATGACAGTCGTATCTGCAGAAAAATCTTTCTTATGATTCAAAATAATAATTTTTTTATTATTTTGGAATTATTTTTATAAATTAACATTTTAATCACTCTCGAAATCGTTCATAAATCAAATAATTTAATTATTTATCATTTTTATGTATTCCTTAAGTCCTCAATATGACAATTTGTGCTATGTAAACAATAGCAAAATGCAGTAAATTATTTTGTTCAACGAAATTAGTTTGAAGGCCCCTCGAATCAACTTTGCACCAAGCCCCTCTTTTATTCGGTGGGTCCTGTCTACTGATGTCTTATCTTGAGCAGTGACTCTTCTTCCACTGTCCAGAGTGAAAGACCTTCGTAAACAGGGTAGTGTCGCTCGGGGTGGAGCATTATGGGCAAAGGGGAGAGAAAGTTGAACGACCGGAGACTGCTGCGGGGTGGCGAGTTTTATTCTTCTTGTTGTTCAGCCGTCGCCGGTGGTGGATTTTGAAAGATGTTGTTGGGGAGAACTGATTAATTTTAGTGTAAATCAGTGGTGCCCAAACCATGGGTCGCGACCCCTCTGGGGCTCGAGAGAAAATTTTTGTGGGTCGCTAAATTCAAAGAAATTTATTTGACAATTAAAAACATAAGGTTTTTCTTTAATAAAACGTGGTCGTGACCCACGGAGGGGTCGCGAAAAATTTTACGCAAAGTGAAGGGGTCAGAAATGAAAATAGTTTGAGCACCACTGGTGAAGACTGGTGAAGTTTGTGAGAACGACTGTCCTAAGGGTCTCGAATAAAAGAATCAACAATGACCAATCAACGAACGATTTCTTTTCTTGGATTAATCAATACCGACACAACATTGAAAAACTACAATGTCACAACACACTAAAAAATTCTGAAATTTCATTACGAGATTTAATTCTTCATGGGTATTTTTAAATATTAGCAGACATTATCGATTTCTGAAAAGAAATGTGCGAAAAAATTCGCATTTACTAGAAAAAGTGACTTATTGTGAAAGCCACAAAGTAATCATTCTTTTTCATCAACTTAGAAACATTTATCAGTCCGCGCTCAGTTATTGAATCTTTTCAGGTTTTCTCAGAGATTTCCCGCTAAGGAGTTAACTGCTAATACATTTTAAGGTTTTAAAAATGTCATGTATTCTATTGAAAAGGAATATCTTGAAATTCTATGTTTGAATGCAGAAACAGAGCAAAATATATTATTTCTTGAAATAAAAAGTTTAAGCTGAATTTTTACACAAATGAAAAGGGGAAATAAAAAGGAGTAGCATTATATCAATATTACGAATTAACTATATGCTTTGTAACACTAGAAGAATCTTTCTAAATTGTGTGATGTAAGATTGGGGAGACACAGTTAACTATCCAGATTATTGATGTTGAGAGATATAAATCACTCTAGTGTCATAGAATAATGACAATAAGAAAACTCAACTCTTTTCTTCTACAGTTGAGCCAGACGGCACAAAATCAAACTTAAGCAAATGACAGTGCACGATGAATATTTTTTCGACACGAACAATATAGTATTATGTAACAAAAGTTTCGACAATAAACTCCTCCAAGCAGATCAAAATTCTTTTCAGACACATCTGAGTTTTTATCTGCATTACATTTAATGAGAAAACCGCATCTAAATTTATTCTTCTACGCTGTAACTCATCGTGAAACGGTTTTTTTTTCTACTGCAAAATTTATGCACCTTCTCATTATTTAAAATAAACGATGCCAAACGAAATTCAATTATTTTAAGAGAAAATAAGTTAGTTTAATAAATTTGAAAGGAAAGAGTATTCGAAAGACCCAACACCTCAAAAACTGTAACCATTGTTTAATTTTTAATACATGATGCTTTAAGTCTGAGATTAATATTATTGCAATTTTTAGCAGATATGCATCCAAAGTTATAATTTAAGAAAAATTCCATTGAAATTTTACTTTCTAAGTAAGCAAAACAATATATGTAAGCGACCTTTTAATCACTGGAAATGTCCACATTATTTATATAAATTCACTTTATAAAAGAACTAGATATAATAAATTTTGCTGCGCAGTAGTAGAATTTTCATACATGCCTTAAAATCAGACAGATGTTGATATAAAATAAGGCTTCGCCTTTTTAGTGAACATTTCCCCCCCCCTCCTCGATACGATTTAGTACCGTTTATCTTCACTGTAAAATGGATTTAGTACCGTTTGTCTTCACTGTAAAATGG
>BGPR01025318.1:0-22426 GCA_013235015.1 Araneus ventricosus | reverse complement strand
CCATTTTACAGTGAAGACAAACGGTACTAAATCCATTTTACAGTGAAGATAAACGGTACTAAATCGTATCGAGGAGGGGGGGGGAAATGTTCACTAAAAAGGCGAAGCCTTATTTTATATCAACATCTGTCTGATTTTAAGGCATGTATGAAAATTCTACTACTGCGCAGCAAAATTTATTATATCTAGTTCTTTTATAAAGTGAATTTATATAAATAATGTGGACATTTCCAGTGATTAAAAGGTCGCTTACATATATTGTTTTGCTTACTTAGAAAGTAAAATTTCAATGGAATTTTTCTTAAATTATAACTTTGGATGCATATCTGCTAAAAATTGCAATAATATTAATCTCAGACTTAAAGCATCATGTATTAAAAATTAAACAATGGTTACAGTTTTTGAGGTGTTGGGTCTTTCGAATACTCTTTCCTTTCAAATTTATTAAACTAACTTATTTTCTCTTAAAATAATTGAATTTCGTTTGGCATCGTTTATTTTAAATAATGAGAAGGTGCATAAATTTTGCAGTAGAAAAAAAAACCGTTTCACGATGAGTTACAGCGTAGAAGAATAAATTTAGATGCGGTTTTCTCATTAAATGTAATGCAGATAAAAACTCAGATGTGTCTGAAAAGAATTTTGATCTGCTTGGAGGAGTTTATTGTCGAAACTTTTGTTACATAATACTATATTGTTCGTGTCGAAAAAATATTCATCGTGCACTGTCATTTGCTTAAGTTTGATTTTGTGCCGTCTGGCTCAACTGTAGAAGAAAAGAGTTGAGTTTTCTTATTGTCATTATTCTATGACACTAGAGTGATTTATATCTCTCAACATCAATAATCTGGATAGTTAACTGTGTCTCCCCAATCTTACATCACACAATTTAGAAAGATTCTTCTAGTGTTACAAAGCATATAGTTAATTCGTAATATTGATATAATGCTACTCCTTTTTATTTCCCCTTTTCATTTGTGTAAAAATTCAGCTTAAACTTTTTATTTCAAGAAATAATATATTTTGCTCTGTTTCTGCATTCAAACATAGAATTTCAAGATATTCCTTTTCAATAGAATACATGACATTTTTAAAACCTTAAAATGTATTAGCAGTTAACTCCTTAGCGGGAAATCTCTGAGAAAACCTGAAAAGATTCAATAACTGAGCGCGGACTGATAAATGTTTCTAAGTTGATGAAAAAGAATGATTACTTTGTGGCTTTCACAATAAGTCACTTTTTCTAGTAAATGCGAATTTTTTCGCACATTTCTTTTCAGAAATCGATAATGTCTGCTAATATTTAAAAATACCCATGAAGAATTAAATCTCGTAATGAAATTTCAGAATTTTTTAGTGTGTTGTGACATTGTAGTTTTTCAATGTTGTGTCGGTATTGATTAATCCAAGAAAAGAAATCGTTCGTTGATTGGTCATTGTTGATTCTTTTATTCGAGACCCTTAGGACAGTCGTTCTCACAAACTTCACCAGTCTTCACCAGTGGTGCTCAAACTATTTTCATTTCTGACCCCTTCACTTTGCGTAAAATTTTTCGCGACCCCTCCGTGGGTCACGACCACGTTTTATTAAAGAAAAACCTTATGTTTTTAATTGTCAAATAAATTTCTTTGAATTTAGCGACCCACAAAAATTTTCTCTCGAGCCCCAGAGGGGTCGCGACCCATGGTTTGGGCACCACTGATTTACACTAAAATTAATCAGTTCTCCCCAACAACATCTTTCAAAATCCACCACCGGCGACGGCTGAACAACAAGAAGAATAAAACTCGCCACCCCGCAGCAGTCTCCGGTCGTTCAACTTTCTCTCCCCTTTGCCCATAATGCTCCACCCCGAGCGACACTACCCTGTTTACGAAGGTCTTTCACTCTGGACAGTGGAAGAAGAGTCACTGCTCAAGATAAGACATCAGTAGACAGGACCCACCGAATAAAAGAGGGGCTTGGTGCAAAGTTGATTCGAGGGGCCTTCAAACTAATTTCGTTGAACAAAATAATTTACTGCATTTTGCTATTGTTTACATAGCACAAATTGTCATATTGAGGACTTAAGGAATACATAAAAATGATAAATAATTAAATTATTTGATTTATGAACGATTTCGAGAGTGATTAAAATGTTAATTTATAAAAATAATTCCAAAATAATAAAAAAATTATTATTTTGAATCATAAGAAAGATTTTTCTGCAGATACGACTGTCATTGATAAGGTCAATATATTTTTCAGAACAGTCACACAATTTGAATACAGTTCAGATAAATTAATTTACAAATAAATATTATAATAATGTGACCCTTTTATGCAAGACTTAACGACAAATTTTAAATTCCTTAAATAAATCAACGCAATTCATTTTGTATTGCAAAATCGAATTCAAGTCTCTACGTTTTCAGATAGTTAGTGAATACTATCCCAATTACATAAAAATTCCTATGATGTCCCATATTCGTGATAAATTTCCAATCTCTTCTTAAAAGGAAAAAATGTCACTATAGATTATGACTAGAAAATATTGAATTTGGAAATATTCTTTGACAGATGAAATAGCTGATAAATTCCTTAAAGTAAAAACTGTTCATTTTTTCTGAGCAAGTTCTTTTATTTTTAATTCAGGTGTTACTCTCTCTAACTTAACTAACTCTTCCACTATTTCCTTTGCAGTTATTAAAAGAAGATATGGATCCCGATGCACGATACTTTAAAAAAAAAAATTAAAAGGACTTTTAAATGTGAATTTGTGTACGGATATCTATATTAGAATTTTGAAATACCTGGCTCTCAATATTTATTTCATTTAGTATGTTATAGTAGGGAACTCGAGTTAATAAAAATTTAAATAAAGTTTATTTCCGATTAATTGGATTTATGACTTCTTCTCCAAGCCAATAATATATTCATAAGGAAAAGTCGAAGCTATAGAAAATTGTGATACTTGATTGTGATCTCACAGATTTCACACTTTTGAAGTGACATTCCCACGTCGTTTCTGATTGTGGTTTTGGAGTACGATATACGAGAGGCTTTTTTAATATATCCCAGCACATTACAGAACTTGCAAAAATATGTGCTTTCATATGTCACAAAAAAATGAATATACAGAAAAGAAGGTTTTGAAATGTCTCTAAGAACAAAATTAAAATTAAGACTTCTGCAGAGTATAGTGTGGTTTGGAATTCTTTGCAAGATAAGGGCATTTGCAATCCTTTATGTAAAACCTCTCATAATAGATCCGTTATAATTAGAAATACCATAATTTATTTGGTTGAAATCTAGACACGTCGGGAGGGAATAAGTATAGTTATTAAATTCTAAAAGCAGCCTGCTAACAACTTCCTTTCATAACACTAGCACAGAGTTTGTGGAAGTGAAAAAAATTTAAGACATCAGAATGCAAAGATTGGACAATTTTTATTAATGTTTGGTAATTCAAAATTATAATAATCAAAAACAGAATTAAAACAAAACTGCCAAAACTTTTAATTTTCAGTTTTGACTGGTGCAGGTCCACTTTTTCTTTAACAATGGATGTAAACAATGATTTTTCTTTCATTTACGGAATAAAGTTGGCTTTTGTGAAAACGCTTTGTATTACAACCAAATTTTTCTCTCTCCGCATTCACTTGTATAAATCTAGACATTTTGAGGATCCAGGCGTGAGGTGAAATCCGGAGGAATGGTAATCCTAGTTATAGTACCAATTATTCAGTTCCACAAATATAATTCCTCCTTTTCTGATAGGCTTTCAATTTTGACTGATAACACTTTTCCTCTCCTTAAAAACAAATAAATCGTTCTTGTATACTCACATCACTTTCAGAGTCACCCACATTAACATATCTTAAAATGACAGATAATTGTTCTTGATGGATCTGTAGTGCAATCTAATAAAATTGTGAAATATTTAGATTTTTTATTTAAATATATTATTTAATTTCTAACTTTTTTTATTCAATGCAGAAATCAGTTCATCTTGTATTCTATGAAATAAATAGGTACGCGATGCTGATTTCACACAACGATCCGAATATTGATTCATAATCGGGTGAATAAGTAATTCTATGAGATCTAAGAAATTACCTTTGTGTGGTTTATATCAAGCATCGCTACTTCCCTTGAATGCCAAATTATTGTCTGATAAATTTAAAATTGAAGCCTGTATTCGTTCATAAACTCACTGTACACAGTGTGTTTCGGTTTTAGTTATTTTTTCATGTTCTCGTGTTTCCCAATTTAAAATTCTTTTTAAATTGCAACAATTTATATATATTTTGTAAATTATCTTTCATGACCTTTTAATCAGGAACAGGAATGAAACGCAATCATTAAGTCAAGTTAAACACAAGGAAGTGGCATTTGAGAGTGGCACAGGAGAGTAACCATTCCATCTTTGTTCTTGATGTTCCTCATTCTCTAATTTTCTTAAATAATTTTAGAAAAAATTATGCTATTTTTATCAATCGGAAAACACTACATTATGTCACACCATTTTGCATCATAGCCGTTCTAAATTTATCAGTTATAATTTCATCTATATCATTGATATCGACATTTCGTTTTCAACTCGTTGTTGATCTTGTTGAAGCTGCGATCCTTTGACTAATTCATCTTCTTCGTTATTCGTCGCTGACAAAAAAGTCCTTCATCTATAGGTTTCCCTCTGCTACATAATTATGTTTCCTTTTTTCAGTTTTCTTATAATGGCTTTCCTCTTCATTAAGACATGAAAGTTGTCTTTATGATGATCAAGATTGTTTTCGCGGATGTCATACGGCGTAATTTGATTTTCGCGATTTTAATTTTTCACTAACTGTTAATTATATGTTTCGTCAGTTTGTTGGACATTTTCGGTTTTTAAAAATTTTCCAAGAGAGTTCCTCCCGTTTTCAGAATTTTTCTTTCTTTTTCTGTGTTTTTGTTCAATTTATAAGATCCATACATTCATTTTCTTCCAGCATCTCTGTCCCTAGTCACATTCCGAAATTATCCAAAAATAATATTAAAAAATTAAGATAAATTTTTAGAGGTATGATTACAACAAACAACAATGAAATATATTATTTAGTAATTTTCAGTAATATATTATATTAAACACTTGTCTTCCCTTTAAATACGAATATTTTATTTATTTCCTCACCAAACATACGATGTACTAACATCCCTTACAACGCAAGCATAATGAAACACATTGTTTTTCTTTTCTTACTCTGTTTTGGCTCAGTAGTGAGATTCAAAGCCCGCAACCTTGCCTTTGATTGGTGGACGTGAAATGTACACATATCGCAAGATTTTAATCAAATGTATGTATATTCGGATTAAAATAACCAGCGGGAGTGTTCTCCCTAAATTTTCTCGTAGACTTCCCCCAAAAGGTGCCGTTTCCCCTTCCCCCGCGTGGCTAAAAAAATTCGAACCTACTGTTACCCAGAATCCAATGACTATCAGAAGGTTTTTCATTATAGTGATTAAAAAATATCTAGGTAAAGAATCAAATTCAAAGAGATGCGTACCGATTTTCCGCTTTTGCCGGCTCAAGGACAAACTGACGTAATTCGCTCCATAGCTTTCGCGTGCACAGAAGATTGCTTCCAGTACGCATGCGCGTGGAGATAAAGGATTTTTTTCAAAAGTAAATTATGCAGACCTTCAGACAGTCAACCCCTTGACGGATTTGGCCCAAAATTTTATACGGATCTACATTCATGACGATAAAACCGTGTACCAAATTTTATCCATCTAGCTATTCAAGTTTTTGAGTTATAGTGTTCAAATGACCGCAGACATACAAACAGACAGACTTCCCTTTGACGGATTTTGTCCAAAATTTGATAGAAACCTACAAATTATGTTTAAAGACCACATACCAAATTTCATCCGTAGTTTTAATAGTTTTCGAGTTATCGTGTTCACAGACATAATTCCAAAATTGTGTTTTTCGGACTCAGGGAGGTCTAAAACGTGGAGATTCGTCAAAATCTCGACTTCGATTTTTTTGACGATTACAATACTTTCTCTTTGTATACTTTATATACGAGAAAGTAAAAAACAGAAGGCATTTTTAATTTGCAAAATCAGTCAGCTGCGCGGAGTCCTTTAGAAAACGCGGGGCCTAGTGCGTTCGCACCGCCCTCCGGCCGGCCCTGTCAGTGGATGATACAAAATTTGTATTGTGTTTGTGACTTCTAATTCCGCAAATTCGATTAGTAAACGGTGGTCAGTTATATACCTATCAGACAACACGAAGCCATCTTTTTTTATTTTATTCAATGCTATTTGAATATCCATCAATAAACGTCTTTTGTTTCGGATACCTCGTACTCGGAATACTAGCCCCCCCCCCTACTCCTTCTACTGTGGCAGGAAACCATAGACTAAGGATAGTACTTAATGAAAAAAGCGAAAGAGAAATAAATAAAGAGTAAATAAAAAACACTAAATAAATTTTTAAACATCATATACACATAAATTAACGAAAATTAAACAGAAAGAAGTTATTGGGTTCTAAATTTTATTAATTATACAGTTTCTTAATTATATGCATAAAAGAAAATGTTTAAAAAAAATACCTAGAGATGAATTTTTACTGAAAATGAACTATGCTTATCTTTCTTACACACTGAAAAATATTCTACGTTTATTTCATGATCATAAAATTTTCTTTTCTTTTAAATAACACAAAAAAACACGAAAATTTCAGAATGTAAACAACGTCGCCAACACATCGCCAAATATCTCAATCTATATGTGTGTGATAAAATTCCATATTTTAAACACTAATAGGTACTTAAAACCTACAGATACTTCTAAAAGAGGATAATAAACAATTAACTTAAGAAAAGGATTAATTTCATACACAACAAATTGAATAATATCGTTTTCAATTGCAACAAACGCCACAGCTAAGAGCTAAGACTTATTTTTGTGTAGCTATTTTGCATTAATAAAGCAAAAAATCATAAAAATTTTACTTACCGATGAAATGAAACAGATCCTCCTTTGATAAATTTTTCTTTACACTCGTATGCACAACAGGATTTAACCATTTTCGATGAATTTTCATGAGAACCTCAGCTGGCCTTTCTTACTCGCGCATTGAAATAACAAAGGATACCCGTACGAAATGTCTCGGTCGCGTCCACGAGTCACGTGACGAGGTGCTTGCTTCACATTGCAACCCTCCACGAGCAGTCTATTCGTATCGTAAGTCTATGCAGGAAACACGTCTTAGTCTTTGATCTCGCTTTCACCCCCGCAATGTTCATGGAAAACTCGGCCGGTTTGTGACGTAGCATTCGACAGCACAGCAAGCAGCGATATTTTAAAACATGATTTTGAGAAAAGAAATGTAAGAAGGTATGGCTTTCATCCATGAGAATTTGAAGAAAAATTCGAGTCACACTGCCCATCGTTTGAATTAATACAGAAAGTCAAATTTCAACAATACATAGAAAGAAATCCCCTTCACGGATTACCCCTTATTCAGAAACGGAAATGAGGACAGGGTAAGAGGTTAATAAAATCTTATTATCGCGAGGAAAACTGGACAAGGTTAGGTTAGTTATATTAACGTCCCGTTCTGAAGCAGCACGAGGGCTATTTAGGGACCTCGTAATTTTGAACCGGAGTCGGATGACGAGAACGACACCTGAGCTGGCCCCCTTCTCCAAACTACCGCGCCACACCAACGGGAGGGCGATTTAGCGTGCAACAGGCCCCCATACACGCCGGATCTTCGGTGGAATCGGATTTCGAACCTGCGACCCTCCGGGTCCCGGGGTCGAGACCTTACCACTAGGCCACCGCGGCTTGGAAAACTGGGCAAGTGTGTATCATGAAAATTTTGAAAGCCGAATTGTTGGGACTGAGAGAACACAAGCCAGCAAAATATCATGCAATTGAGATCTAAAAAGTTTCGAGTTTACTATTGAATTTGTTGGATATGTCACCGTTCAAGTGTATAATTCAGTTATTCTGTAGAAAGAACAGTTCAGTTCTGATGTTGTTATTCTATAGAATAACTGAACATCATTCTATAGAATGATGATCAAGTCAGTTAAAGTGTATAATAGATGAATTATTTCACACTTTACCTAGTTATTCTACGGAATAACTAGGTATTCTACAGTAACTAATGACAGACCGTTAAAGTGTAAAATAAACAATTTGACATTAAAACAAGTCCGTTTTTTTTATAAATTATACACTGATTGCAAAACACCCATAACCGGTTCCAAACCTACTAAAACCGCTATGATACCAAATTCCATTATAAACACAGATTCCTTACATTCGATGAACGAAGCTACTAGGTTCCGGCTTCCGCTGCCAGAGAAGCCGTTGGAAGTTTTTTAAAAATTAAAAAAATCCAGGTGTCCATTTCAGATGCCACAAACACAAATAAACAATTTGACTAACTGGTATGAATCATGTCGGTTATTTCACACTTTAACCATGTGTGGACTGTTATTCTAAAGAATAATTATTTAAAGTGTAAAATAAAAGCTTATTTTACACTTTAACTGACGTTATCGGTTATTCAAAAAAAAAAAAATAACGGATTTTGCACTCTACTATAACAGATATACTACATCCTCAAACATCCTAATAGCTACCAAAAAATTTACAGTTCCTTCTTACTTAAAAAAAATCAGACTAAGGTGGATCATAACCTATGCTGGTTATCAGGCAAATGAATTTCACAATCTCGCCAAAGAAGCCATCATGCCGCCGGATAGGTCTTTATTTTTGGCGAGTGCTTTAAAGGTTGGTGAGATTATGGTTACTAACTTTAAACTTTGCACAGGGATGGTCTATCTAATTCAACCTCAACTTTCATGTCATTTATACTTATTTAATGCACATAGATCCAATTGATTATTAACAATAATTTGGCATATAGCAGACAATAATTACTAATTTCAAAATGATAACCAATGCTTTCTGAACGTGTAGATATTTACGAAATCGTAAGTACAAATTAATTAAATCATAAAACACCATTGCTTAAACCAAAGGACGAGTAAATTGTGGAGCATCATTTCAAACATTGAAACTGATGATTCAATTCAGACTGAATGCCAGTGATTCACAAGTTTAATAGGATGAAATTTATCACTCAAAATGAACTACGGAATTCAATAATTAATTCTGCGTTAGTAATTACAACGTTCAGTGCACTTTCTTGTCAGAACGTGTTTCTGCTAAACCCCCAATTAACAGGAAATCTAAGCTTTAATGAAAGGGACAACAAACCAATGCACTTGCTAAAGGGATGTCAACCTTAGTATAATTACTAATTTCTGAATTCAATTGGCAAGAGGATTGATGAAACATAAAGAATAAAAATAATTGTTATTTATCTGGCATTTATTGCCATTTTAATATAATCTTATCTTTCCGTTTTCAGAATGATAGAATTTATACAGATTATTCACTTTATGTTGTTATTTAAAATAGCAGCATTACTTAACTCATAAACGAATTAAATTTGTTGCTTAATAAAGTATGACGATTTTATAGATTTGATCCTGATTGAGATACAAATCATTTTAATGAAAAATAGTAAACCATTATCCATTAGTCATAAACATACAATAAATGTGTTTTAAATCCTTTCAATTTTAAAAGTAATGGTCTACAATTTTTTTAAAAAACTGTAACCATAATATGCTAATTAAATTTCGTGAATAGGTACGACTTAAAATTATATTCTACTCCAATAATCTAAACCTTCAACTTGATTATTCATTTAAATTTATACATACCTGTGACACTAACAACACATTTAAAATTTATTTTATCACTCAAAATACATTGAAGGATTCCATAATTAAGTATCTGCATCAGTATTTGTAAAAATTAATTATTCACTAAAGTACCTATTTCAGTTTCTTCTTCTAACTAAATAAACCAGCCAGCAGGACACCTTATGAGAATGCTAAAAGTAACTACTGAGGCTCTTAGACGAAAATCTTTATTATGTATCTATTATGAATTCAGTTTTTGGAATTATAAAAAACTAAAGAACATAAAATATTAAATTTGGAGTTCTAGAAATAACACGGCGTTCGTCAGAAGAGCCCCAATTCATGATGATGAATTGTATTCTATCACAATTGCAACTTCATATAAACTTAACAAAGCATGTAGATATCGGCAATTAAAAATCATGTAACTTAAGAAAAAAAAGATGACAGGAATCTTCTTGAATGATATCAGCCTAATTTTTAAAGTAAACGTAAGACCCTTTCCGTAAACACTTTCATATGCTTTGACTAAACCACTGAACAATTTTTTTACTTTTATAATTAGACATCTTCTGTTTTAAGAATGTGTCCAGAACATTTGAGATACCAATGGATTCTGCGCCATTTTTGTATCAAATTATGTGTGTGAACAACTCAGTTTCAGCAGGTAAGTTTAAAAATGCGATAATTTGGTGCAAATTAGACGTACGGATAAAAATCAATTACGGGGTTAATTTCTCACTTTTCTGTGTTCCATCGTTCCTAAATAAAGTTACATTGTTTCACTACTTATTTGTCTTCATATGCTCGTCAACCTCGGGTAATAGGACACTGGGAGGTATTAAGGAATGAAGATCGAGCAGGTTACTCCATCAAGAAGATCAAATTATCCGAAAAACATTTTTCATCATCATAATTTGGGGTTGAGAGTCACATTTCTTTCCCAACGGCTTATTTTATTCCGAAGTATGGCATAAACACTTAAAGAATATTATTACTCGCCGAAGGAGCCATAATATTTCACATGCAATATACCCTAGACTAATATGGAAATTATTCTCGTTCAAGAATACTTTGACGCAATGTAGGGTTATTAAGAAATTCAGTTTCATTGGACGATGACGTAGATGTCATAAAGTTATGAGAATTAATTTTACGATAAATATCTATATATGACAATGGAAATATTTTTGAAATAATAATAAAAAAATATTAATGCCTTCATAATTGCTTATTTTGCGAGTATAAATAAAATTATTTAGAGCAGATGTAATTTTACTTCAACAAAACACACAGCTTTGAAGCACGAAGATGTCAAATTTTGCTAATGCGAAACTTTGATTACTTTATTGTGATGTTAATGCATATTAGTACGAGGGTATATCAGAAAGTAAGGATCGATACATTTTCCAATGAAATGTATTGCTTATATCATCGTGGATGGGTGGCGATAGTGTTTCGAAGGAGTTAAATTTCCTATATTATTTATTGCATTGATTGTCTAGAACAATCAATGTGTATGCATTTCGCACCCATTTAAAATGGCGAAAAGGTTGAACGAACAGTCAAAGGAAGAAGTGCGATCAGTAATTCGTTTTTTTTTTGTGTGTGCTACAGAGATGCCGCTGTCTGAAAACCAGCATGAAATTACTGCATTATACGATATTCTTGTTATGTCTGTAAATATGTACGGATTTTAATTCATAATTTCCAAAATGGATGGATCGGAGTTTCGGAAAGGGACAAACTTCAACTACAACGAGTCACGTTTGTGATTTTGATTCGCCGATAAAGTAAAAAAAAAAAAAGATCTTCACCATTTATATAATATCATTTATATAGGAATATAACATTATATTATTACTGTCTCATTGAGCTCTGTTATTGCTCCCTGGATTGCATGACAATGGAAAGCCACATGCAGCTCGTGTCACACGAAATCTCTTGGATTCCGGTCATCGGGAAATTCTACCACATCCTGTCCATGTCCTTCTGACTTTCATCTTTTTCCCAAGCTTAAAAAGCATCTTTGAACGTAGTATTTTCATTCAGATGATGACTTCACAAGCCGTCACAAATTGGCTTCATCGTCAGGATGGATTTTTCTACTACCAATATATGGTACCAATATATTGGTTTATTTCAGTGATGAGCAAACTGTGGGTCGCGACCTCTTTGGGGATCGCAAGAAAGTTTGTTTTTGGGGTCGCTAAATTCAAATAAATTCATTTGAGATAAAAAAAATTTAAGGTTTTTCTTCAGAAAACGTAGTCTTCACCCCTGTAGGGGTCGCGAAAAAATTTTACACAAAGTGAGGGGGTCGTAAATGAAAATAATTTGCGCACCATGGTTTATAGGTATGATAAATGCCTCAAGAAACAAGGCAATTATGTGGAAAACAAGATACATATGCACCTCAATATATGGCACACTTTCTTCCATGCGTATTTAAAATTTTAAAAATAAAAAAATAGGGAATCTTACTTTTTGATATACACTCGTACATAAGCCGCCCGCACAGTTTTTGAACGATTTTGGCACAATGTAAATCAGGTTTGTTTTCATTTAAACATAAAAGTCTTGCGTTTTAAACAATTTATTTGATCATTCTTGTTCTTAACTATCATTTCACATCTTTAATTCCATGATAATAATAATTTTTTCAAAATAAATATATTTTTTTTTACATCCTCTTCCATAGCTTTCCATAGTCTAATAATAATTTTAGGTTCATTGCTATTTTTGGTACTTCAAACTCTCGAAAGTCCTTAGGTGATACTTGTGGTGGCTTACCAGAATATAAGTACAAAGTATTGGATTGATTCCAGTTTCTTGTTTTACTTTTCCAAGTAATAGAGGATTTAGATGTATAATTGCTTCCTTTGTCTCATAGGTGTGCAGGTAAAGAAATGGAAAGTATATCTTTCTTAGATATTATCAACAAAACATTATTTTGATGATATGAAGAGTTTCATCTTTTTACATCCTTCCATATTTTTAGCTTCCCATTATATGCAAAACCGCAACAATCATAAATCCCTTACTAAAGGTTTCTTCGATACTTTGAACCAAGATTTCAAATTTTCTCCTTTTCCTTTACGGCGATACATAGATATCTCGTTTATCGCATTCTTTTAGATGTGTCCAAGATTCATGCAATATGGGAACATATTTCCATTTTTCAGGACATAATGCTTCTTATACAGAATTCTGCATCGGGATCTACATTCGGTTACACGTCTAAGAAGAAAACGTTGACAATTACATTTTTAAAGACTAAAGTCGCTATTTATCACTTAATTTCCAGTTGAAACTGTGCGATTTAATTGCTTTGCAACAATTCTTTGAGTTTGTAGATTTTGTTTAAAATTGACCCCAGATAACTAAACACTAGTCTAATAGACTACCGGCTCTCTGCCAGTTTTGCAAATTCGAGATGTTCCCGTCGAGCTCACACCACCTCACTCAATTCGAGATGTTCCCGTGGAGCTCAATACGTAATACAATCACGATTTTCACTCTATAACAACGATTTTTATTCGCGAAGCGTATATTTGAAAAAAAAATAATAAGAAGAAAAAACTTTTAAGTAATAAGAAAAATCCGCAAACATAGCTGATCTTCGCAAAAACATGGAAATGACCTTTCGATCCATTCCAATTTCGATGCTCAAGAAAGTAGTACATAACAGAATTCGTCGAATAAAAGTTTGTCGCAGTGCCAACGGTGGCGAATTTAATCATTTATTTGGGAATAGGAGCACTTTTTTTTCTTTTATAAATATTGAAGCATATTTTTTGTTTTTAATTTTCAAAAGCAATAGATTTTTGAAATTCCAACAGTTTTAAATTCCAACAGACATTAAAATTTGGAAAATCATTTAAAAGAATGACACTAAGCACATGAACGTAGGACTTCGTCATTTTGTAGCACAAAAATAATTTGAAGGACAAAATATGTCCTCTAAATCAGCTGAATATCTTACAAATTACTGACAAGCACAGGATAAAATAAAGACTTACATATCTTTAAAGCATTTTGATTTAACTTATTATTTCAATACTTTCTTTATTTAACCAAAAATAAAAATTGGCAAAAAGTTAAAAGAAACATTTGATTATGATGAGCTTTTTTACTGCTATACTTTCTAATTTTGAATATGTTTCTGAAGTATCATCTGACAATTAATCTAGATACGAAAAAGAGCAAAGACCTAAGAGCTAATTTCAAGAATAAAGATGAAGATAGGATTAAACTCAAAAAAATTATTCACATTAATACGTTGAATAAAAACAATGACCATTTGACTTTACAAGAATCTTCCATTACATTAACTCAACGCAACTATTGACCGAACGACTTTTAAACAAATTAACTTAGTAAATAAAGTGCAGGTTAAAAAGAATCTTTTATTGAAGGAAGAAAATGTTACTATCTCTTTAATGAAACGTTCAAAAGTTTTCGATGGACTTTCGAATCAGCTCTTTTTCCACAGAGGAGGATTAAGAACTTTCTTCCAGGAACGATTACTAATGACACAGTACAATCTTCAATCATAGAAAATCAGATGAACCCGTTCTAATTTTTTTTTCTTCCGAAATCTTTTGAACTCGTTCTTCGTTCATTAATCATTATTTTTTCTTAAGTTCCAATAAACCATTTCCTTTGCTTGTTAAGACGAATCCTTATTTGCTGAATGTTCTTCCCGCTTTTGCTGGCTTGATTCTCCCATTCTGCTTCAATTCGCTTCTTCGACAGAACTATCTTCGCCTTCTTTTTCCCGCGCTTTCGTGCAATCGATATGAAATTCCTCGCACGTATATTCACGCTTACATTCATATGGCATCGACACGGATTTGGTACGATTTTTTTAGATTAGATGGGAAATAATTCGTAATTTTTTAAGAAGTAGCTGAGATGGGATTTACTCGTGTGAATAATGGGAATTGCGAAAGAATGGAATTGGTATTAAATTTAAGACATCAGAATTCCGCTCGGACTGAATTAAATCCGCATATTAATGCGGATTTAATTCAGTCCATGCGGATTAATATGTTATTGCTGAAGAAATTAATTATTTTCTCAGGTTTACAAGAATCATTGACTTTTTTTATGGTCTAGCGCTTAAAAGATGGATGGTGCAAACTGAGACATAACTACAATTCAGCGGGAAAATCTTCAAGATATTCTTCCATTTAAATTCCTTTTTTAAACGATTAAAAAATGCGATTCTGCTTTCTGACATCACAAAAAAGGGTTTTCGAGATTGGAACGACTAACAAAACTCCCTGTTTTAAAAATATCTGCTCAACAGATGCTGTATCAAGCATATTTTCTTTTTAAATATAAAATAATTCTTTATTTACTGAAATGAATTTCTTATGACACCTATATTTCTAAAGACGATATATATTAGTCTCAAAGCATCCATAATGGTCCCATAAACTACAGTTTAACCCTTTATTTTCCAACCGTACTTAAAAGTACTGCTTCAATCACTCTTATATCTTCGTAATATGACCGTTTTTCCTGACAGTATTCACATGAACACGAGGAATGTACTTCCGAGAGCTAGCAGTAGATGACAGATGAAGAAAAAAAATTAAATTTTTTAATTATTAATCAAATTAATTAAATTATTTTATTTAATTAACAAAATTTTTGCATCTTTCCTGGGGTTATTCTGCATTAAAACATAGATAATGATGGCAAAATAAAATTGAAAAATTGCTGATAAATACATAAAGGGTTAAATAATACAAGTTTATAAAAAAATAAGTTTAGCATTGACTTAATTTTCCGTTGCCGTAGGAGCCATTTTCTATATTTGACATATGAAAAAATCATTCAATGTTATTACACTAAGCAACCAACAAAATCAATCACTTCAACAATATAACCAAGCCAAAAACAAAAGACAACCTCGGGTACCTGAAACTGTTAATATTGGATTAAATGCAAGATTTTGGATCTGTTTACATTATTATGAAAGATATATTATGTACGCTCTTATTTTCTTATCTATGTTTCATTTGTCAATAACATTGCATTAGCATATGAATGATGTGAAATGAGGGTTCATGAATGTATTCTACTACAGTTTAGATAAATTTATCCTTTATAAACCTTCCAATATTGGGGAAATTTAGCTTTAAATTCAAAGAATGTATTCTAAAGTGTTGCTGGAATGTATTCTAAAGTGTTACTGGAATGTATTCTAAAGTGTTGCATATATCTCCTATTTATTTTATGTAAGGTATTGCAACAATTTTAATAAATTTCATAATTTTTGCTTCATGTATTTAAAATTAACTGCAAGTGATTTATTTTGTGTGCAGATTTGCAGATGTTTTTCGAATTTAAGCAGTTTCAGTGAATACATTTGACTTAAAGTAATTGAGTTTCTATTTAGTTCATCTTGGTTAAAATGAAAAGTTTTATTTACTTTTTCTGTTTGAAAGAAGATGTAGTTTACCACGTGATATAAGAAATAAGTTATATATTACGAACCTTTAGAAATAAAATTTAGACAAAATAAAAATTCAGTATGGAGTGCCTTTCATTCATAAATGCTGACTTTTTAAAAGCGTACTAGATGACATTACTTGATTTAAATCTCAGTTCAGACCCTCAGAAAAAATCACCAGGCACCACCAACCTTCGGGATCAACCCTAGAAAAATTTCAATACCCTGGTTTCGGAAATGAACTTTTTATTTCAGGCTGAATTCAATAATCAATGAGAATGTAATCCTAGCAAATCATAATTTTTAAAAGATTTATATTTTCTTTTTCAATGAATCCCCTTATCGTTTGCCAAAGGAAAATTATGCAATTTAAAAGTTAAAGAAATCCGCCTATTTTGTGATATATGGCCCCCCTTTAGCAACCTTTAGTAGCAAAGCACAAAACACTTTTAACATCAGTAATCTGCTACGTCTAAAGTGTCTGTTGTCATGCATTCAGATTGCATCTTCCGCAATCAGTTATATGCCAAGTACTTTGGGATCATTCTATTGGTTGCAGAGTTTTAGTTAATTGCAAATACTGATCGAGTACACATTCTCTGTTCAATTCCGAAAATTTTTTTGACTGGTCGAGTTCTTTGTATTTACTGTGTTTTTTTTCCCGAGAAAATTAACCAAGATTTTTATTGTAGTAAATGCTCTATGATAATTTATTTTTCATAGGGAATCGTACTTTCGCTTCCGTAGTTTCTTTTAAGCAGAAAAACCCCGTCTGAGTACTAAGAAAAATTAATAGTAAACTGTCGAAGAACTTGAATTTGAATTTTATTTTTGTGATTTTTTTTGTAGGAAAGGGACACAAAGAATTTGAATGGCAATTTAATTTCTGTAATTTTTTTTTTTTGTAAAAAAAGGACTCTAATTCTCTTACAAAAATATGAAATTAAAAAAAATTCAAAGACTTCTTACTACGAGGATTTTGTCGAAGAAACAGGACAGTGCTTTCCTCAATATTAATTAAAACATACGTAACTCAGGCAAGTTATCCTAGACCACTCTTAGAGTTGGTGTCTTTGTTTTCCCTTGTTTTTTCCTTGATATATTTTTGAGAAGTAATGAATTTTTTTCTACTTGATTGCTCTCATGGAAAAAGTTAGATTGATTTTTCATTTATATTCTTCAGAAAAATATCCCACCTATTCCAAATCGTTTTAAATAAAAGCTAAATTTTTCGAATAGTTCTTTGACTCAACACGCAGCCCTACTGTATGTAGAAAAAATTCTGGATGAGAATGAGATCTGCCGATTGGAGCATCCACTTGGATCAAATAATCCATGGAACATTTCCTCATCATCTCACGCTGTGGACAGGGAGGTTACGGTCGTTTTTCTCTTTCTTGAGAACATCAGACAGAATATCCTATTGTGTTTCCTGACATATGTGCTGCTAATAAATATCACAGTATCTGGAGCGAACTGTATTACTTTCTATCATTTTTATAAGCTTCACGAGCATGAAAAATGGGAGAAATTGTTCACACCTACGGATGCTTCTGGGTAAAATTTTGGTGATATTTCCCTCATAAGTACTAGAATGTTATTTCACATTGTTGGAGATGTTATAAGTTCTATGAATCTAAAGAATGATAAATGTAAAAAAACTGTATTGCCAGAGGAAAAACACGTTTGAAAAGAATTGGAAGTGTTTCTATTATTCAAAATCTAGTAATTCATAAAATGAATCATTCTGAGAATATTGTTACGAACATGGAAAGTCGCTTCCCAGCAATGTTAGTCTTATAGCTGGGAAGAGTTTTACAAGGAGTGACGGGCGACGGCTGTTCCGAGATCCCTGACCTTGTCGACGAACTTGGTGACCATTTTGGTGACTTGGCGACAAATAGATGATTCCAGAAAATGCAACCCTTTTCTCGATATTTCTATTAGGAAAGGGAATACGCTTGAAAATACGAGAAAACTTCATGTGACGTCACGGCCTGTCGGAGAGAGTATATAAGGATCGCGCCTGGATCAGAGTGGGTATTGTTTTTTCCACTGGAACGACTTTAGAGTTTCGTTTGCAGTGCGAGCTGGTGAGCCAAGCACTGTTGAAAGTGTTGTTATTGTCGTTATTAGTTATTTGCTGACTGTTTGTGTTGCTAAATATCAAAGTGCTGAACTGTTATTACCTGTGAATTGTTATCTGTTTACGTTGCTAGTCTGTGCAAGAACTATTCTATCCTGTACATGTGCTACGTGTTTTCCCGCATATTTGTGAATAAACCTTCATTCTCCAGTATCCTGCGTGTTGGATTGTTTACACCATACACCCACAGAAAAACTTTTGTAGCAATATGCAATTTCTATTGAAGAAAAAAAAACATTTCTGTCGTAATGCTTAGTCGTCTGACCATGGTACAGAATCACTAGTTCCGTCAACCGTGTGACTTCAAAATGGAACATTAATCGTGCCAAATTAAATCAAATTAAACTGCCATAACATTAAAAATAAAATTTGATGATTTTAAAGCAACAAGAAGCTTCATAATAATTACTTTGTCATGAGCCACAGAAATTTTATGATTCTTTCGAACAATTTATTATCTTGAATGACACTGAAATTATATTTTCTTTTTTATGGTTAGAGAAAACTGTAAGTCCGAAGCAGTTACAGCTCTTCATTATTAAAGTTACTGATATTCTTGTGAACTGGATAGTTAATTAAAAGTAGGGCAGTTTTTTAAACATGGTTTTAAAAATAAATAAGAAATCAGTTCTTAGTGAATTAATCTTTGAGGATAACCATTATTCAACTAATTTAATAGCAACTTTTTATGTAATCAATTATTTTGAGAACAAACGACGACACTTTTTAGCCAGTTGATCAAAATTAATGTGGCATAAATTAACGAATTTTGTCTTTTCCCCCTGGAAAGTAAAATGTTTATGTATAAGGAATGAACAGTTTCAGTTTTTAAAGAAATTTGCTGAAATATTTTATCAATGACAGTTTTTTCCCCTTTGAAATGGCTTTCTCATTACATAGCTTTAAAATTTTGAAAAATACACTATTAATCATGAATAACTCAGTACTAAATAACAAATAAATGAAAGATGATGTTATTTTGGGGAAATATTTGTTTTTGAGATATTCTGTGAATTACCGAACAGAATTCAAAATATACTATGTATTTTTTCGATGTCATAATTCCTTATTCTGTTACTACAGTTAGAAGCATAACTGTCGCAGATAGACAAATGCCTTTCCATTGGCATTAATATATATTTTCTTTGCCGACCTTTGTTTCATCATTCATATTTTTAATTAATTCGTAATTCGAGGTTCTCATATGGACATAAAAATCTTTTTTCCAAGAGATTCATTTAAAGAATTGAATCCATATACATACAGTATTGGGGATCGGTTTTGATTTTTTTCAAATGCATTTTAGTCCGTAGAATAAAGATGACATACATAATAACATAAGAATATTCCAGCATCTCTACCTTACGTCAAATTTATAATAAGTAAAAACCATTTTTTATTGTGACTAATAATTTTTATCATCAAACACAATGTATTCAAAACTGAAGTTCTTAATTATTTAATTAATTTTTTTAATTCTGTTATCGACACTAAAACATAGAAAACTTGTGGTATCTTTATATTGTTAAATATATGAATACCGAAAACTTCTTATTACTGATGCTAGACTCCTGAGAACTATAATTATTAATTGTTATATTAGTTAGAGTACAATTCGTACTGTTCATCGCCGATTTACATGAATTCAGTTTTACCTATAAATTAAAAGCAAAGTTGTATTCATAACCTTTTAACAGGAAATTTTTTATTAAAATGTCATCAACATAACACGCTTTATTTTAAAAATGGCTATTAATCCAGCAATTAAACCATTGGAAGGTATTTTAAGAAAAAGTGAAGTTTTAATTTTGTCGTGCCCCGTTCTATATACGGCAGAACAATCTTTGATATCACCAGACAGAATGAAGGTTACTAAACAGCATGAAACATAATATTCTTTTGTGAAATTCCTTGATTAAACTTTATTTATTATATTCATCATAATTCATTTCGATATTATTTCTTTACAGAACAAAGTAAATTATTGAATATAAAACGCAATATATATGTTTATATAGGAAAAAAGTTTTCACTCGAAGGAGATTTTATCGATATTTGATCTTGGAAGAATCTTTAACATGCACTTAACAAACCATTTATATTGGCTATATTAGATTTAAAAAGACAAAATTAAAAAGCAGAAAAAGAAACGGAGGGCTGAGTGATCGATTTTCTCTTGCCATTTGGAAATAGGATAGTTCTTTGATTTCTGAAGTCTCTGAAAGTAACTTCTAATTCTCAAAGAATTTTCAAATTGGTTTATTTTTTCGCACAAAACCAAATGTTTAACCAATGAAGTAAATAATGTCTTTCAAATCACAGTGGTTATAATCACTCCCTGTGCACATTTTCGGCAACCATTTCATTTGGACACGCAATTCTGTTAATGATCATTTTGCGTAACTTCGAATAAACCTTTTCCTCCGGCTAGTTAAGGCTCAAATCTTATTTCCTCTCTGTTCTCACCAATTTATTGACCTAATTCTTTATCTTCTACTTGGATCTGTCTAGTTCGATCTCTTTCTCCAATAAAAACAATCTTTCTTTTATTTCACACATTTTCTGAGAATCGATACACTCGTGTATTTGAGCTCACGTTCATTAAAGGTTGTGTACGCTGAATGGATAAAAAAATATTTTGGATCATTTGCTCGACTCGCCAAAGGGTTCTTATTGTTTCAAGACCTGGAATTCCGTAGGGAGTGAGGCTCAGGCTGAGAAAATTATTTTAACGTATTTTATTAGACATATTGATTTTCTTTTAATGCCATGGAATTCAGACCAGCTGTAAAGTTTTATCTTAGTTTTGTTGTTAAAATTTCAAATAAAAACGTTTCTCTCGTTTTGTCTTTGGATGAAACTGAAATTTTAGTTTGTGCTTGTTCGTAAGAGGATTTCTAAAGGAAAATACTTCTTATTTCTGAAGTACATCAAAATCTTGATTACTCATGAGAACTAGCAGCTGTATCTCAAAAGTATTCTTTTCGTGATAATTGCATCGAACTTAAGCTTTTAACTTCTTTTTCATTTTATTGAATGAAATATTTTATATGATAAGAATCTGTATATTTGCTTTAGAACCCCTTTGTTAAATACTTGACGATTTAACAAATGATATATTTGACCCCAGAATGGCAGCGTTGAGTCAAATTGACTCTTTTTCCCATTCAGTCTTCGAAGTCTGTGAAGCAGTGGCGAATCCAGGGGAGGGGCTATCGGGCTGCAGCCCCCCCCAAGAGCTAAACCAAAAATCTTGATTTAATTTAAAATCACTACAACTGTTTGATCTTAGTTTTCATTAAAAAAAATAGTAATAAAATAGTGACAACATTGTGCTTTCTGACTTGACAGGCTCGAAAATTTTCCACTGTTCTATTCATTCCACTCGCACTTGTAGCGTTGGTGCGGTCGAAAACATTTTTTTGGCTAGTTATTTCAATGTATTTTTTATTAAATTATCGAAAATATTGTAGTGTTCTTTATTATTTTTATTGTCAGGAGAGGAAAGCCTGTAAAGTTAAAGTGTTTTGGCTTATATAAGCCATGAGGTTTGACATTCGTCACTACGATAAAAAAATTTTATGACCTCAGCCCCCTCCACACCCGAATCCTGGATTCGCCACTGCTGTGAAGTAATGCTACAATTCCAGGGTTAATAACGGTTTGAGTTAGTATTTCATATTCGGTATAAATTGCAATAAGATATTACAACATTTTTACTATTTAACAAAAAAAAGTTTTTTTTCACTTAGATGAAATTCATTAAGGCCATTTTGCCTTAACTCGCCTTAAAATTCGCTTACTTTCGGAAAGCATTGACTCTATGTAGAGTTTAAAACCTGATAACTCCCTTATACACAGAACAGGTATGAATCTAGCATTGTCTATACATGTATGCCGAAATTCTTCGATTTATTTATTATTTTAGAAACACTTTCGCTTTGACATATCTTTCTTGTAAAATCTGTACCCAAATAATTTTCAGATGACTTACAACAAGTGTTTTTCTTAGATAATTCTTAATGATCGGTATAGTTTATTTCACCATT
>BGPR01025317.1:0-22426 GCA_013235015.1 Araneus ventricosus | reverse complement strand
TCTTTTTCTGTGCAAATCTTACATTCCTAGAGTCTCCTTTTGTAATTGTTTTCGGTTTTCTGTCTGACCCTTTCTTGTTTTCGATGAATCCTGCCATCTCATTGTTCTTGCGCAAATAGTAGATACCCAACAAAGACAATTCTTACTTTCTTGCTAGGTTTTCATATCTCTTTAAGACCGGAAATATTTCATCTTTAAATTTAATTTTTTTTAGTTCATAGGTAGTCTTAGATCTTACTAATAATGTAAAAAATAATTTTAAAAATTTATCGTGTGGGTTAGGCATTTTATGTGTTAACAGGAACCCGTGCTGTCGTTCGGGTTAGGAGTTGTCTATGTAAGCATCACATAATTTTTTTTCGTCTTTTTTTTCTTGTGTAAGTGCTTCCTTCTTTTAGATAACTTAATTATATGAGATATACGTATAAACTTTTAATGAAAAGAAGACAGAGATATATTTTTTATGTTCAACGCAAAACAAAGTTATCTGGAAAAAAACTGCTTGTTTCTGTATAGTGGAACTTAAGCTTAAATAGCAACGTCTTTTCGGAATGTCCGAAGGCCTCCTTAAATTTACTTTCGCCTATTCTTTAGACCTCACCTACTTCCTCGGGCAATATTTGTTGTGCATAGATTCGTTCCGAATACTGAATGCATCCAAGGAGGGACTTAGTAGCATTTTGTAAGATAATTTATCACTTGAGGAGTATTTCCAGATGTACTTTTCGCTGAAAGTGTAAATTTGGCTTGTACCTAGTTTCTTTGTTGGAACTGAATAATTATGAACATATGTGCCGGCATTAAAGTATTCTTGCTTACCCACTAATAAACCAAGGAGTATCATAGGATTTCATTGATAGAAAGTGTGTAAAGAGACTTGCTTTCTTTGTTAGGAAGCTTTCAAAGTGGTTACTAAGAGCTTGTCACATTTAAGTGATGATAGTAGGAAAATCTTTCTATTACAAACACACAGATATACATTCTTTAGAAGCACTTGAACAAATGTGCCAAGTAATAATTTTATGCTCCAGGTGTAACAGAAAAGTAACAAACAGCAATACGAGTCACGGATGGTTCCCGGGTAATATTGAAGACCGTTGAGGGACTGTGGGACATATGCGTCCCACCCTCTGGTAAAAAATCTAAAAACAAAAAAATTCTTTATGTGTAATATATTTATTGTCATGTGATAGGACATCGTCCATTATTTTTTTAAGGTACCCAACTAGGTTCGAAGAAAACAATCTAAAAAATCTGCAGAAAAAAGACTTACAGAGATAAATAACAAAAATACTTAATATCACAATTAAAAATAAAAATTCATATATCATCAGTAATTTTTGAAAATAATTATTTCTTCAAGAATTCTAATGAAAATTTCAACATTAAGAAAAACAGCATAATTCAAAAAATATGGAACATATTTAATTTTAATTTTGCATGCTTACATCTGAAACTATCTAGAATGTAATAAACCACAAGATAAATGTTTTTGATAAATAAATATTTTATGAACATTGAAAGTTGGCATCATCGATTTTTCGCCAAAAGTATCCTTCGTTTCGAACTGACAGTGACTGTAAAACATGACTAAATAAAGCTATCATAAAATCTGCTGTCTGTTACACTGTAACTGTAATGGTGTCAGGCACGGGGGCACAGGGAAGCGTTCTGTCTGTTACACTCTCTCTAGTCCTGTGTCCATTCAACCGGTTCAGTCGCCATAATGGCATCAGGCACGGGGACACAGGGTGGCGTTATGTCTGTTACACTCTCAAAGGTTTTTGACACATGTGTACCAAATTTCAATGAATAGTTTTGGAGATATCACGTTTTTCGTGGACCAATTTTAGTGAAATTTTCATTTTTTAAAAAACGCATTTAAAAAATATAATAACTCCTTAGTTCAAATAAATATCAAGGTATAAAATATTCAAGGAATAAGAATAAAATCAAAGACTGTTTTATATTCTTAAAAGTTGTGACTTTATTTTTAGATTATAAAAAAGCTCTTGAATTTTTTGTTCGCTTTTTCAACCCCTTAGGATACCTGAAGCTAAAATCTTTTTCTAATATTCTCTTGAGATCTCGTGACCATTTTAAAGGACATTTGTATTTTATTTACAAAAAAGCTTCTTTCCATTCAAAACCCTTAAATCCCACTGCCCAATGCATTGGATGGTCCCATGCTGTCATCTATCAATAATGTATAATTAATTATATTATTTAATTTATTTATTAATGATATTAATTAATACAAAATCAATAAATTAATTCTATATAGTATTTTATAATCCTATCAAGGGTTTTTTATCTCGATTTTTGTGACTATTCGTTGAAAATTATACCTTTGAATCTCAAAAGGATATAGTTCTCTTTTCAAGTGTTAACGCGCGACCCGCACGATCGTGCGGGTAACTAAATATTACAACTAACAAGCCAAAAAATTAACTCTTAATTAACATATTTTTCATTTATTTCAACATTAAATTACCAGTTGCTATACAAGCAATTAAAATGTATTAATACTTACCTAAATGTGACAGACAAATAGTTCAAATGTTTAGTGAACATTTTGTTACCAAAAGATTGAACGCGACTTCAATTGGTCTGTCTCTGCCGTCTTTTGCGACAAATAGATACTACTGATATTCTGAAACCAGAATAGTCGTTACCTTCCAGTATTTATTATATACAACTATCCAACAAGCAGAAATGCTAGCTAGTGTCTGACCCGCAAAGTCGTACGGGCTCGGTCTTAAAGGAATATGACACTCCATGCTTTCGATCTTCATTATTTCGGTGGCGAAGATCAAAAGAAATCTTTTAGGTCTTGAGCATTATTGTTGGCTTGACTGCCTCATAGACCAAAAATAAATTGCCAGATAAATTAATATGTTAAAATTATTAAAATTTACCAAAATAAAAATAAATACAATTCGTTCTCAGTTAAATATACCCTTTGCCATCAGTCGTTGGAATAATTTTGAACAGCTAGAATATACCATTTAAAATAGAAATTCTTTCAAAGAAGTTGCGATATTTCAAGAAATAACTAAAACTTATTTGCATTTATGGGGGATTAAATAAGTTACTAGAAAATCAAAACAAAATAGCAAATTATCAATTTTTTAAAATTTTATGAACAAAAGATGAAATTTCAAGAGGCCGTTCTAATAATTTTGAATAGAACTGTATTTTGAATAAGAGATGTTAGAATAATAGAAGCCTTTGGAATAAATTTATTTTTCATGCAGTGTATTTTGAGTAATGAAGAATTGTTTGTCGAAATTGTACAAAACTGTAAATATTTAATGTGAATATTGATACCCTAGTAATGGTACTATTTCCGAATAGAAACAAGTACTTCAGACTCCTTATTAATTTAAATTTTAGCCATTACCGAATAAATTATGTGATAGTCGTATTCTAATCAAGTTTTGTTGAATAAAAATTTGGACAGATTAATACGTTCTTTAGCTTATGTCTTCTAACTTTGATCTCAAATTAGGCTTCATAAATAAATTTTTGAAAAACACAGTTTTTGATATTACAGAATCTGCTATATAGTTTAATACAGTTAAGAAAATATTATTAAAATAACCTATATAAACGTAACCAAATTTCCGCTAATGTCCGCGAAAATAAAGTTTAGTACCTGAGCATTTATTTTTACCAATCTTTCCGATTTTCTCTGCAGAAAAATTTTCGTACATGTTCATCGAAAATGCGTTTCATGCAAACTGTTAAATCTCAAAACAGCAAAATAAAATCTTGATAAGAAACATAATGAGAACACTCCACATTTTTTATTTAAAATAAAAGTAGAAAATAAGTAAAAGTATTAGACGTGAATCAAAACTAAAACTCATTTTTAGAACAATATAATTCTGTAAGCAACTCTGACATTACAGAAACTTAAACTATTACATAAAATAGATTATAATCAAAGATATAAGCAATCAATTTTAAAACATGCAAAAAATATAAAAATATATACATAGTTTAAATAAAGTAAATCGTATTTACAGTTCTGATTAATATTTGATAGGATATCTTTTAGTTCTTCAGTGGAAATGAAAAATGGTGACGTTATAATTTTGTAGAATATCATTGAAATTAATATTTTATTGTCTTTGATTATTTAACTCTAAAGATATATGAAACGCATTGTAACAAAAAGAAGTATAATTTATTTTTATCTTTTATAATTATTATTATAATTTAGGCGGGGAGAGTTAGAAAATGGCAATACATGAAAAATGTTTTGTTCTTTCGCACTCATTAGTATTTTGATCCTACGTTCTTCAGCGAATCCCGTTTTCCTTTGATTTACTTAAAACTTTATGTAGGAAATGTTCGAAATTTCTCGTTTTCCATAATCCTGGAAATGAAATACATTTTTAAACTTTGTCTATTTAATTTTCAGTTCCAAAATTAAAATTTAAACGCACTGAACAAAGATTTTGAATACTTGAAAAGCAAATAATGTAATCATTCTAGAATTTGCCTTTTGCATTACTAATGAACAGAGAATAATAAAACAATCTATTTTTGAAGAAAGATTTCGAAACGAAAGCTTAATTATGCTGCATCCTGGCAATAACTAACGTAATTATGGAAAAGTTCCATTCAAGTAAATATACGCATTTTCTTTCAAAAATTCCTCTATTCTTTGGAAGGCAGGGAATTTAATTTAATCTAATTCCTCTGTATTTCTTTTGAGATGAAAATACATTTTGCGATTCAAAAGTTAACTCGTGTCTGATAATGCATGCCGAGTTGGAACACCTGCTTTCCCCTTCAATAGATTTCGCTCCGGTCAGGTGTGATTATTCCCTAGTAATGAGACTTAGTAATTGGATCATTCCATTGTAATGGTAAAACGCCAAGTACAGACTGTACGCCATGTGTTTAATGTGCGCCAAGACAAATAGACGCAATACTTTATTGTCTTCTGCAGCTCGTCTTGCTTTGTATCTCAAGCATGAATAATTTATTATTGCAATGGATTTTCATTTGCCTCGAACTGCATTATTAAGACAGCGCTCTATAAATTTTCAACCATTCCAAATGGCGTAAATTTCAATTGAATGCGCAGTCACTAGTATTAATGCGTTTAGGATCAACAGCAGTAAAAATAAAAAATGGTGCTACAGCGCTTATTTAAATATATTGGAAAAGATGCTGGCTTTCCCTTTTCAAAAGAATAAGTGAATGAGATGAAAAACAGATTGCGAGTTTTATTGACAATTTCATTTTAATTAAACTTGCGGTATTGATTTCGGATTCTCGGAGATGTTGGGTTTTTTCCCCTTCTTCTCAAACCATATGGTGCATAGTTCATTACTCCAGGAAATAGTTGTCAAATGTTATACAATAAATTTGAAAGGTTACATTGTATAGAAATATATTATTCATAATTTTATTTCGTATTGCGAGAATAAAAAATTGATACTAAAATACTTTTCTCCTTTTCGGATTATCAAGTATTACTATGTTGAGATTTGATTCCTTTTTGCTTTACAATATTCTAAATAAAAGTTACCTCACTTAACTTCTGTTCAACTGCTCCTTTCAACTTATATTTATACTTATAGTGCAATTATTTAATTGCACTTCGAACAGAGAAGTACAACTTTGGAAGCGTTTAACTTAATGTGTTTACTTCTTTCCATATCATTATACCTCTTAAGTAATAACAGCAATATTTCAACCGTAATAGTTACAGCCATAAAACTTTGATAGGTGAATGAACAACATTCAAACTCCGCTTTTAAAAATATTGAAAAGAATTAGGAAAAAGAGTTTTTGAAAAAGATAATATGTCATGATCAAGCTGTAATGTGAATGTTTTGTAGCTTGCCAAAAATTGTTTTTAACATGGAAAAGGAGAATTATCTCTAAGATTACATTTTTAACTGTTGCATTTTTCTGTGAAAGTTTTTTCAACTTTTAATTCTAAAGTTCAAGGTGTTGTTTAGTTAACAAGTATACGCCGTCTGCCTGATTTGTTAACAAAATAACAGTCACAGATTGAAGATGCTAAACATATGTCTCTCACATTCTGGTTATTATGTGGTGTTAAAAAAAGAAAGGCAACTCACACAAGGAAATATGAAAATCCCCTGGTGTTCTCCAATGAGAACGAAAAGACCATTGCAACGTGTAGTCCTGTTTAGTGACTTTGGTTTTCCTGCCAATAGTATAGATCTTAAAATGAGAGAAAACGTTTATCTTACTAAGAAGGTGTGTTAATAGAAAGATATATTAATAAAACACCCCGAAATAATTGGATCAAAGATTTTCTAAGACACCATTCTGATTTGACCTGATAAAATGGAATAAAATTGTTAATCATAATGATGATTTTTTTGTATATTTCCACCTGGACATTCAATAAATATTTCAAAAATTGCATCTAAAAATTTGTTTTTGAAATATATTGAAAAAATAACCAATGCATGGAATCCCCATCTATGAGGTAACTTTCCACCAAAATTTCGAAAATCATAATTAATTATTAAATTGCTATACGATCTATATTTTGATTAAAGCCTTTTTCTTGTAATCATTCAACAATGAAAAAATTGGAAAAGCCTTTCTTTCAGATAAGTGTATGGAACGAATTCCGAAATTCTTTCTGAAGTCATGAAAATCGATTATTTAGTTTTTTATAAAGTTATTTAAAGTCAAGTATATTTTATAGTTTTCACAATAAGAAAGAATTTTAACATTAGAACATTTAAATCATATGTTTTTGAAAACCTCATAATAATTAATGATGACTATTTAAACAAAATAAAATTAATGTTTCCAAATAATGCATACTTCTTTATTGAGAATATTTAACATACCTGCCGAATAATTAATGAAGCCTACTGAAATAAAATAAATTTCTTTCAAAACTTACATTTCGAAAATCTCTTAACTTCTCTTCAGTAATGAAAATAATATTTATTGCTGACTTAAAAGCTTTTCAATGAGATATTTCAAGGCACTAAGAATTATAACGACTTTTAAAAGCATATTTTAACAGATACAATTCTGCTCTAAAAGCATTTGTAGAAGAAATAAATCTCAATTACCGATAAGATAAGAAACCGACTTGAAAGGATTTATCGCATATACACCTAGATAATGAAATGCGTAGTTAAGGTCTTTTAATTATTTATTCCGACATCGAAACTGCAATTACTTCTCAGTAATATTAACACAGAATCGGACATTCTTATCCGTAGTTACTTCATCAATATTTAAATGTACTTTATGTTAAACTGCGAATGCCCTAGAAATGTGTTTTTGAAGTAAGAATGATTAATCATAAAGATATAATTTATTCATTCGAAGACAGGAACTATGAGAAATGCAGTTAAAACCTATTATAGCATAATTAAGATATCAATGTCTAGAATGTCTTTCTAGGTGTATTTTCGAAAAAGGGTATATTAATATAATTCATTTTAAGCATTTCTTTTTAGAATAAGAGTAGCAAAATATAAAGAATGTTATGAAAAAAGCGATGCTAAATTTAAATCTCTGATTAACCTTTTGCTATTAATAAGTGTAGTAAGTGCTTTATACAATTTATTTAAAATAAAAGTAGCAAAATATAATGAATGAAATTGTGATAAAAAGTGATGTTAAATTTAAAACTGATGAACATTTTGCTTTGCTGCTGAAGACGTAATATTCTGGAAAATCGAAGTGATAAGAACATTTATTCAAAATATTTAATATTTAATTCCACTCTTGTTTCAAAACATGATTTGACGAATAAGTATAAAGATATAATAAAAATGTGTTTTTAAAAGTAAGAATGAGTAATCATAAAGATATAATTTATTCATTCGACGACAGGAACAATCAAAAATGCAGATAAAAACTATAATAGCATAATTAAGGCGATCATGGACCTTCAAACTAAAATTTTTAAAATTTTCGACGAATCAATTTGAAATTTTTCAGGCATTAATAACAGCTCTATATAAATACACAAAATTTTGCTGAAATATATTTCTTTATTCATGAGTTACAGGCATAAAAGTATTTTTTAATAACAATTAATGACCTACATGATAAATGTTCCAAGCGTTCAAAAATTACTCGAAATCACTTTAATTTTTTATTAGTTACTCTAGTATTTTCCAAACAAAAATTGAGAACAACTTTTAGGTTTCAGAAAGGAATTTGAAAGAGAACGCACATAATAACTCAAACCTTTTGATTTTGTAAACAAATATGCCCGATATATGATATGGAAGAATATATTTACAGTTTAATAACAAAATAACTTCTATATGGATAACAAAAATTCATATCCATATGTGTTTTTATACTTGTGTAGAATGTCATAAAATTTGAATATAAATTTAAGCGTCTTGAAATTTATCATAAAGGCCACAAATTGTTATTAAAAATAACATTTATACTCAAAACTCATAAATAAACCAGCGGGAGTGATCTCCCCTAAACTTTCTCGTATACTTTCTAAGTGGAGATTCGTAGTGGAGATACTTTCTCTTTGTATATTTCGTATACGAGAAAGTAAAACAAAAAAACAAACAAACCCGAAATCAAATATCTGTTGCCACGTTTCAAAAAAATATTACTTTGAAGCAGGCGCGATAAAATAGGCAATGCAATGAATACTAAATCGAAAATTCTGCTTTGGAATTAAATTCCCAAGAAAACAATTTATACTACCACAAACGTAACAATTGCAAAAGCGCGTGAATAAAAGATTTGCTGAAATAATGAGATCGGTTTGATTTACAACAATAAAAAAATTGTTAACAATTGATGCTTGAAAACATTATTTATTTTTGTAAATAAAATTTACAACAATAATAGATTGCTACCAATACGCATGCGCATGAGAATCGGATTAAAAGAAATTGAATATGCAATTTGAACGCCCCTTTTTGACGGATTTGGCCCAAATTTTTATGCGGACCTACATTCATAACGATAAAACTGTGTACCAAATTTTATCCATTTAGCTATTCAAGTTTTTGAGTTATAGCGTTCACATGACCGCGGACATACAAATAGACAGACTTCCCGTTGACGGATTTTGTCCAAAATTTGATAGAAATCTACAAATTATGTTTAAAGACCACATACCAAATTTCATCCCCGTAGCTCTAATAGTTTTCGAGTTATCGTGTTCACAGACAGACACACACACACACAGACACACACACCCAAAGACATACAGACATAATTCCAAAATTGTATTTTTCGGACTCAAGGAGGACTAAAACGTGGAGATCCGTCAAAATCTCGAGTTCGAATTTTTTGACGATTACAATACTTTCTCTTTGTATACTTCGTATACGAGAAAGTAATAAATATATTGCAGTGAAATATTTGTATTGGTACACTGTTGTATGATACACTGTAGAGTCAGAAAAACTGGTACACCTTCCTAATATCGTGTTGAGTCCCAATGTACGAAAAAGTGACCCAAACCGGCGTGGAATGGCTCTGAAGGTATCCTGTAAGAAATCCACAGCATGAATCCTGCAGGGCAGTCAACAAATCCATAGGAGTGCAAGATAGTTGAGATCTCTTCTCAACAGCATGTAGAACAGCATCCCAGATATCTTCAATATTGTTCATGTCTGGGGATTTAGGTGGCCAATGAAAGTGTCTAAATTCATAAGAGTGTTCCTGGAGTCACTTGGTAGCAACCCTCGAATCGTGGGGTGTCGCGTTGTCCTGATGGAATTGTCCCAATCCGTCGGAATGCACAATGGACGTGAATAAGTGTAGGTGATCGGACAGGATGCCTAAGTACCTGTCACCTGTCAGAGTCGTCTCTAGACGTATCAGGGGCCCCATATCATGCCAACGGCACACTTCGCATACCATCAGAGAGGCTCCACCAGATTGACCAGTCCCCTGTTGAAAAACAGGGTCTGTGGATTAATGATGTTGTCTCCATACTCGTACACGTCCATCCACCCGATACATATGGAAACGTGACTCGTCAGACCAGGCAACATTTCACCAGTCATCAACAGTCCAATGGTAGTGTTGTCGGGCCGAGGTGAGGCGTAAAGCTTTGTGCCGTGCAATCAACAACGGTACACGAGTGGGCCTTCGGCTCTGAGAGCCCATATTAATAACGATTTCTTTAGTAAAAATTTACGATTCCTTAAAAACTAGTTATTTATGAAATGAAGAAATGTGGTTGATTTTACAGTGTTGACTTCTTGAATAATATCGTAAATCTGGTATGCAATCTTGAGTTAATTATATTTTTGAAATTTTTTGATATATCACTTTGAAACAATAATCAAATTTCTCTGACTGCTGGAAAAGAAGTTTTAGAGAATTTTATTCTTGTTCTAATTTCTCTCTTAACATCAAACACATCTGAAAATAATTCAGGAAGGCTTAAATCAATGATTTGAACTTAAGAACATGAATTAGTTGCTGAAACAACTTTACTTTTTTATTTTTTTACTGGAATAAAATGCGATAATGCGCAGATCTTAAAATTAGAAACGAGTCACATAATTTACAGGCTGCATAAATTCCGAAATATTCTGTTTTACTTCAAAAGCTATGCCGAAAAATACCTACTGACTAACACAACAGAAGATTAGGTACAGAAATAGATATTCTTTTACAAAAATAAGTAATACAGGATATTTATGTTTACAAGACTCCCTAGGACAATGCAGAAAAGGATGTAATGAAGCATTACATTTATAAAAGATTAATTCTTGTAAAATAATTTCAAAACACTTTTTATATCCTATACTAATACTACTTTCTAATACTTTCTATGTCGAACAATGAACAAAAAAGACTTTCGGTCCCGTGGTATTGACTTGCTCCAGCATATCTAGCCAAATTCATGAGTCAAGACCTTCTGATATAGGGAAAGTGTAACATCTTCTGTTGGCCAAAACAATCTTGAATTAATTAATTAGGTAGCATCTGAGGAAGATGTCTTATTTAGAATCCCCATCTGGGGATATGTAGCCTTCCTGCAGGACTATCAGGGGTATATGGCCCACACTTGTGTGTTTCACTTAGAAGAAAGAATCCTACAGCCATCCAAACCGCAGCGGACATTCAGTTGCTAAAATGCACATCCGTCTACAAAGTTTCGCATGATGCTTTTAAGAGCTCAAGTAGATGCATTCAGTTTCCTTTTGGGTCAGAACCTTTTAGCAAACTGACCGTATCTGATTATGGAAAGCAATTAAATTCGTCTAAACGACACCATCTCAGAAAGCAGTTGTCGTTCTTGAGTTCTAGTTAACCATACTGTATTTTTGAATTCTATTTCCTTAATCACCAGATTTAGCTTCATCGAACTTCTAACTCTATACAACCGTGATGACTATTATCAACAACTATTATCAGTTCCACCGTATTATCTGCAAGAGTGCCTTTCTTCGTTAATATCATTATCTAATGCTATACAAAAAAGACGTATATTTTTCAAAAAATGTCTTACACGTTGCATTCCGGTGGTGGAAAGAATGGTTGGACCAATATATTGCTGTGTTTAATTTATTGAGTTCTTTGACCCAAAGAAATTTGTGCTTAAACATGGATAACCAATGTGCTTCAAGTCAACAATAATTATTCCTGAATACTTTAGATAAATATATGTATTATGTATTATATGTTGTTTGAAAATCTTAATTAAAAAATAATCTAATTTTGTTGCAAATCTAAATTTATGTTTGTGGGATGTATAATTTAGAGTACATAATAATTTTCTACTAATATAATGAAAGCCTCAGTAATTTGTTATATGTAAATAATAACCAAAGATACTTTGTAATTAATTTAATTGCGCAGCATTTCTCAAAAACAAAACTTACGGGAATACTGTACTTTAATTAAAATTAAAGTTTAATAAAATATTAAAATTTACAGTAATTTGTATAATTAAAAGATATTTTGTTGAAATTCGTGTCAGATCATGTGGTAAATAAATTAACATTTTAATCCGTAATGGATTTGATTAAGTCTCCGTGCCTACTACATATCGATTCTTTATTTATGTTTATTTTTCCTGCTTAGTAGAATGTTTATACATTTAATTAAAATCCAATCAAAGCGGTAAGAATGTTTATGAAATTAACTAAAAACTTTAACATTTAGTTTTAAAAGATTAAGAAATGTTAATGCAATTTGTCTCATCTTGTTTTTGAAACTTACAGCTCACAGAACTTTATTTAGTTAAGTGAACTGTTTTAATTACATAAATTTAATTAAGAGAATAAAATTTTAATTAATTAAAACCTTTCTAAGCGTTATATGAGTATTACAGACTATTGCTTTCGGCAGTTACCAATTTCTGTCTTCAATAATTTACAAATTAAAGGAAGAGATGCGTTTATATAATTATTTGCATTTTGGCCCGATGTTATAACTGCTGGATGCTAAAATACCATTTGACCTATAATAAAGATATTTCTGGTGTAATTTTAGGAACGAAACAAAAAAATCTTTATTTTGAGCTAAAATAAATTTATCAAAAATATATAGTTAGGGTTTTAATCTTATAAGCAGTATGAAGTCGAAGTAGCGAAACGCGCAAAGAACTCAACGTCGTGCAGAATGTATTTTTAACAGTTCACTAGATCTTAACAAGTTGCTAACTGGGCAGAGACATTAATTGATTTGCTTTAGAATCCACATTCCACCAATCACCATATTCAGCTCTTATGAATTTCTCCCTGCTTAAGAAGCTTTATTAGTCTTGAGAGAGTACATTTCCGTATATCCATGAATTAATTTTTAAATTTTCTCCATTGTAAGAAAAAGAGTTTTCAAGTAAGAAAGGAAATTAAGAATACACGATTCTTTTATCATTAGAAGAAAAAATTCAACTTGTTGGGCATTTGAATAAGAGAAAGTTTTTCTCTTAGCTTTTGGAATATCGAAACTCATTTCATATAAACAATATAAATTATATCTGAAATATACTAAAGCGAGACATATTTGATAAATTTAAAAAAATAATTTTTATTTTTTTCCGACTTTTACAAAAGGTAGGAGTAATAATTTATATATTTTTTTATGAATTTCTTTAATTTTGCTATTTGTAACCCATGTTGATTACTTATTTTATGCAAATTTCCTTATCCAATTTTTAACTTAGAAAATTTCAAACCTTCAGTTTAAGAAAATATGCTTGAAATGTTTTTTTCCATTGCCCAAGCCAACACTGCTTACCCAAAGAGTGAAACGCATATGACGAGTCGTTGGGAAGAAAAATTCCAGTACAATACAACACAAAAAATATAAGTAAAATAATAGAATACAAAATACAAATGAGAATATAAATATAACAAAATACAATCAGCAAACATAATAAGTAATTACAAACATAAATAATAACTAAAAAATGAGAGTAATAAATAAAGAAACATACATGAAATAAACAAGAAATGAAAAATTTATAAAATCTAATAAATAGTAAAAGAAAAAAGAAAAAGAAACGAAGTCTGAGATATAATTCAGAGAAGAGAGACAGGAAGAAAAAATATAGAAAGAGAAAAATGAAAAAGAAGAGAAAGTACACCAAAACAATTTCTATAACGCAATTTAGTGGAAAAAACCGATACGAAAAAACCGAATTCTGTAACACAATTTAGAACAGGAAAAACAAAGAAAGTCAGGTATGCCCATGATACACTTGCGAAAGACTATTGCATACGTTATCACTTATAAATAATATATCCCGAATTTTAAAAGTTGCATTTTTGTTGCTTGAAATGTTTGCATCTTAGAACAACATTACAAGTTCAATTTTTTGGAAGTAACGCCTTCTTTTTTCCAACATATTTGTTTGTCCCAACCATACAGCCGAAAAACTTACGTTTTCTTTATTACATAGACTTTCCCACGTAAGGGGCACCCAAATATGGGGATGAAAACCTGCCGTATATGTAAGCAGAGTCTCGCTTCCCGGTGGGATATAGTAATGGTGTGGTGTCAAGTTACCTCCTGCCTATGAAGGTCAGTGCCTCTGTTTGAGGAATCGTCGCATGAGTCTCTCGTAATTGAGGCTATAATGTGGTGATCACAGTACCCGAATAATTGTCGTGGCGGCCGGGTCTTTCATGTTTTTCCTCGCGTGCCTAAGCTGGCCGGGGTAACTACATTGTGGCTATTAAATAAAGTGTTTCAGAAGATTTATTAGTGGCTCTCGTATTGTTTGCCAACCGATCGACAGCGTAAGGGGGCAGTTATTTCATTAGCTGAAGATAGAGTCGATAACGAAATATGCAATATGTAAAAGAGGTACCCTAAAATATTTTCTTATTTATTTCTTGCAAAAAAATTAAAAAGCAATGCAGGAATGGTGCTCTGGTTCCACTAGACCCCTGTTACCAGGCAAAAATTTCCTAAAAATTATTCACTTTGTGAGTGTGAACGCGTTAGTTGATTATTCAGGACTCATTCTGTTTGATAACATTTAGAATCACGAGAAGGTTCTCTCATTAACTACTTTTTCTCTTGATGTCTCGGGATGAATGGACCCCTAGAAAATAATTAAGGAAAATATAAACATATGCTAAGAAAAAAACTAGGATTATTACGGTTTCTGTACTCTGACCTCCCGATTTCACCTCATTTGACCGAGCGAAGCGTGGTCCTTTTTTTAACACGACCGTTCGACATTTCGTATGTTTGTCTGTAAATTTATTTGTTACGCAGTCATGATTTTCTTCGAATTTGATTTAAATGATCCTTGAACAATTATAAACTACTTATGTGTAAGGATTTTTATTCCCTGACTCTGTTTCAAGATGGTGGTTGTTTCAATGGTTCCATTTCATCAATACAGTTTTAAGATGGTGGTTTTTCTGGTGGCTCTGCTTCTTGTAACATTCAACTTTTATAACGATTCTAGCTAAATGGAACTCCATTCATAATGACTCTAAAGATACTGATAATATCAAATGTTATTTAATTGTAATTTTGTTAATATTGATAAAAACAGACATTTAATTGTAATTTTTAGTACTGATCAAAGCAGATATTTTATTCTAATTTTGTGAATACTAGTGAAGGCAGAAACATGTGTATATAATTCGTATTCAAAAGAATGGATAAACCTTTAAAGACTCCATTGAAGAGCAGATATTATGTTGTTGAATGAAAAGTAAACCTCGGGTCCAAAGAAAATATACATATGAAAATATACATATGCCAAAAAAAATATACATATGTGAATTATATACATATGTCTCTGCCTTCACTAGTATTCACAAAATTACCACTAAATATCTGCTTTGATCAGTATTAAGAAATTACAATCAAATGTCTGTTTTCATCAATAATAACAAAATTACAATTAAATGTCATTTTGCATAATCGGTATCTTTAAACTACTAGTCTTAAATTTTGTGGCAGAAATAAATTACATAAATATAAGGGACAAATGTATCAGTGAATCCTCAATATTCACAGACAATGGCAATGCAGCAATTTGATAGAAAATGTAGAATTTCAAAATTCTTAAAAATTCAGAAATGATTAGCAAAAATAGAAAAAAAATCATTTTTCGATATAGTCACTCACATATACCAAATTTTTTATTCGAAATTTCGAATTTTTTAAAAGAATTGGGATTTATTAATCAAAGAATTAAGACTTTTTTTATGAAAGAATTTGGATTAATTTATACAAAACTCCGATTTATTAATGGAAGAATTAGGATTTATTAGCAAAAAAATCAGGTGAATTGCGGGAAAACGTTGTTGAAAAGATTAAGAATTAGATCTTTGAATTTAAAATTAGATTCCTAACACTAACTAACTACATGAATGTAGAAGCTATTAGAAATTATTTTTTAATTGAATGTCTTTTTTCAGAATTTGGAGAGACAATTTGATGAGCAATTCGAAAATAGAAGTGATAACTTTATTATCCAAAATGTGTAACATTTTTTACTTATATATTCTATGTAAAATGTTGGAAATTTATTTCAGATACCTATCAATTAGTTTGTTTCGGTGTTTGATACTTACTGTTGCAAGTAGATGCTTAGTAGTAAAATAAACCCAAAAGTGAAAATATTCTGATCTTAAACCTGTGATAGATTAACTTCAATTCAGACATCAAACAAATTTATCGTTTATTTCCATGTATCTGAAATGTTCCTGCATCGGAAATGGTTTCTTTCATGTATTTCATAACGTTAGTATTTATTTGTTTTTAATCCTTGTTTGTGATAAAAAAATTGCAGTAATTAGAAGAATAATTAGGTGAGATGCTTTAAAAACTGTAGTTAAAACTTATATTTTTGTCAGTACTTACTAAATACTATGTATATAAAAGTTTTAAATCTTGCTAACATAAACTGGGAAGGCTTCAAATTTCAATTCAATTTTTTAGAAAGCTAACATTTATTTCATATGAAAATTCATACGAATGCATGAAATGGATATCCGTGTGGGCAAATATTATATATGTTCAATAATTACAAAGTTCGATCTGTTTCTGTGCACACCAAATACGATACTATTTCGAAAGCAGATTTAAATATTTTTTGAATTTTAAAAATTGATTGTGAAGGTCCATGAGCTCATTAATACATCCTGTTACCTTAATTTGTCTTTTAATATACGGTTTCATATCTGATCTAAATTTATTTGATACGGTTATAAAGCAAGTTTAAAGGGTATAATTTTTTAAAAAATTAAGTTTAACAGAAAGCTTATGACTTTCCTTTCTTATACTTTCAATGAAAAATATTGTGAATTCAGTTCTTCTTGTTTAGTACTATATATTTAATTAACGCTCCCTTTTATAAGTACACAAAAAATATGTTTTATGCGATGTTATCCAATTACATTAAAAGATCGCTACAAAGTTTTGAGTAATATGATTGACAGAAAATAAATATGAACTTTTTTTGTTATTGCCACGTATTGAATGTCAAAAAAAAAATGTTATGGGAAACAATTCCCAATTTTTACAAATATAATTTAAATAATTCAAACTATTTTGCAGCATGTTCATCTTTGAAAACTGTTAACAGTTTAGAATATTTTAATCAAATTTCTAAAAAGGAGCAGCAAATATTTGCTCGAATACTGAAATTCGTAGAAAAAGGGGTCAAAGGTAACAAGTAATGCAAAGATTAAAACCCACATTGCCACGAGCTCTTTGATCTATTCTATTCCCAAAGGCAAAAATGAATAAAATTTCAGTCATGTAAAATGCATACAACCTCCAATTCATCTTTCTTGCTTCTATTTCACTACATTTGTATTTGCGAATCCACGACATGGCATCATTCTCTTTATATTTATGATATTTGATGTCCCGTTTCAAATTTATTTCCGTCTTTTTTTGAACTAGCACTCTACATCAGAAACTCCTTGAAATAAAATTGTCGCCAGAAATTCTGAGCATCGGAAAAATAGGAACTGGAACTCGGAATGCTTTGAAGACTAACTTTTTACACAGGATTCTTTTTTCCCCTCTTTATTTATTTTTTTTTACATTGCTTTGAATGAAGAGTGAACGTGCCATGAATTGCAAAGTATTCCTTAAAATTCGCACAAAGATATGCAAAATGGAAAAACTCCAACTTTTCAGAAAAGCATTCTTTATACCAACTTCAGAATTTATTTTACATAAAAGTGGAATAGTGTAATGACGTTCGCGGCGTTGTTCCCTACTGAAATTAGATATATGACAAAACACTCCTCCGAAAAAACGCTGATAAATTAATTATATCTTCCATTATAATTGATGTTATTCGTAACAAGAAAAGGAATTTGAATTTTTCAAATCCAAATTCTGTTTCTTCGATTGGTTAAGCATTCCCATGATGCCAACTAATAATTAATTTTATTACCTTAACATTAGATTTCCAGCAGGCGTGCCCTCTATACCAACATGGAAGGTCACGCGTCTTTCCTAGATACGCTATTGTAAAATAACAATTTTTAAGAGGGTAATTATTAAAATTAAATTCTAATCGGATAAGGAATAATAAGTACAGTTGTTTTTTTTTTAAATTATTTAGAAAGGAATGGAAAAAATGGAAAAATAAAACACAAAAACAATATATAAATGAACAAAGAATGAGCTGAGTGACGTGAAAATAAAATAAATGAAATTGCCAATATTTCAATTGAAATATTTGCATTTGTCATACAAGACAGTAAATGCAATACCGAAGTGAAAAAAAGCAATTGAAATTTAGATATAAAACGCAAGAAGTCTGTTTCATAGACATTTCATTGCAACGGTCGCGCGTATCTCTGAAACGCAAATAGCAGATTCGCAGAATCCTATTAATGCTTCGAATTCCAAACGATGTCTAACATTTCGTCGAAAGGAGCTGGGAAAATAGCAGAAGACATAATCTCGTATAACATTCTGGTAAAAAGATATAAAACGAAATTTTTCTTTAGTGTATCCCTCACATATGCGGGTCCGCTGGAAGGTTTGGCATTCAAATAATGAAAACGCACTGTAATTGAAGGAGAAATACGTTTACATTATCCATTAATCACTAAGAAATTTTAGTATCAAGGGCTTGTGTACGTATTCATCGATTCGTATCTCAACTCAAACTGACTCATCAAATTTTCCACTACGCGGTGCGCCGTTCTTACTAGTGATACGTGTATGCATAAGTCACATTCCTTAGTGTTCGGATGGACAAGAACTGCTAATTTATTAATTCATCAATGCTGATTATTTCTAATAGAATGCGCGGCGAAGAGATTTTGATAGAAAAAAATTTTAACATTTCTTTTTCTCCATACTACCTTGGGAGAAATTCTGTCTACTCTTTTGTCGTATCTAACTTCCGTTTGCTGTGCTCGTCATGTAAAGGTTAATATCTCATTACTTCTTATTGTTCTAAACGTAACTGAAATAAATGTATATTTTCCAACACATAAGCTTACGAGGAAACTTATTTATGATATTCTATATATTATTGTCATTCCAATTCACCAATAAATGCATGACTGCAGAACTGTCATACATTTCATTGGCTTACAATTTATTAATCTGATAATGTCGTTTATATCTCATTGCATAAATTAACACAAAAAATTTCGCTCTTATTCAGTTTTAAAATATCGTCTTTGTTCTGAACTGTTTGCGGACAAAGATGTGTGTTTCTTAAAACTAAGTTCTTGTCGTAAATTAACGTTATACAAGGTACAAAAATGTTGCACGTGTACCACTACCTGGTAGTGAATTTGAGAAAAAAAAGGATTTCGAGATTCCGTAATGTTTATATTTGTGAATACTATGTATCGTGAGTACCATTTTAATTTACCGTCTCTAACCTTGCAAGACTTGGTGGGTGAGAAATACCATCCAAATATTTTTAATTTTTTAAAGACCATTGGGTTTTTTATGAGCATTTAGTCCTTTTAACTTGTTTTTTTGCTTTTTACGTCTGGATCATTCCAAACAATTTCTTTTTCACATTTTCATTGAATTTTAAAATTTTAGTACCACTGTGTTGAATTTTACCATTTGATTGGCGCAGTTTAGCCAAAAATGGCTCTTGCGCCATTAAACCTCAACCAACCAACCAACCAACCTTATGAATAATAAATTAAATACCATAAAGTAGAAAATAATCAAAATAAAAACCCAGAGTAAAGTTTTTAAAAAATACTTTTTGTAATAATTTTTTATTATCATAATGATGGAAATCTCATGAAAAGATATGCTTGAAGTACAGGTTATCAGATAAACAATTAAATTCCTATTTTTTGAAAAAATAGTCATGCCAATATAGCAATTTTAGTTTGCAACAAAGTTGCAGCAGTCTTGCTATGCACGTCTGCAAACTTGCAACTTCAACACGACAAGACCGCAAGTTCATAGCAAGACTAGCAACTTAACGCAAACTTCGAAGCCACCATGCAGTGAACTTGTCGTGTCAAATTCATTTCAAACCAGTAGAAAAAAAATAGTTTGCCATGTTATTTTTAATGGAATTTTTTTTTACGATCCAAGGACACGTAGAAGAGAGTGCTATTCGAGCCCGCGATAATAGGATCCGTAGGCACGTATGCAGACCACTATACAAGTTCGGACCAGAGTCCGGAGAAGAAGAAAGAATTTTCGCTTCGTCATTGTGTCATGAGTCGTAAATGTGCTGTATCAGTTTCATTTTAACTTGCTTTGCAAGGGGGTGATCGATTAAGCTATGTTACTTTTACCGGAGTTTCGATTCAAATTTGTCGCATCAAATTTGTCATGACAAGATAATATCCAGAAAAAAACACACTTGCTGCAAATGTGCATGCTATCTGGGTGTAATATATCCTACTAAAATATGCCTTTCTAAATTACTAATATTTACCAGAAATAAAAACTGATATCTTAACGCATGTGTCAAAGATGCAATTGATAATGCGCTAAAATAAAGTGGAGGTAGGATTTAAAAAATATCTAAAATATTTAAAAGTATTCACTTCATCCTAATAGAGAAAATGCACCAATAAAAGCTTTATTCTGTGTCATTACGAATTTTAAAAATATGTAAAATTAATTTTAGTTTGCAAAAAAAAAATTACAGGTGAAGCAAGAGATATTATATGACAAATATGTCTTGTAAACACGCAACTAAATGTTGCACTTGATGGCACTGGGCATGCAAATGCCAATAACAGCTAACTTTAAGTTTGCATTCTGAGCAATTGTTGAACAGGAAAAAAGTTGATTTTCTTCAACATGTAAAACAGAAGGACGTTTTCGTTAAATGCAAAAGAGGTGGTCGACAGTGAAATGAAAAAGTTTCCAAAATTTGCATTAAACAATCCCGAGTTATTTAAAATTTTGACTAAGAAAATCCCGAGGGAAGTTTCCAAGCGTATTTTCTTTCAGACGTATATGTATCTCCAACTTATAAGAGTAAGTATTTATTAACGTAACGTAAAAAATATGAAGAAATTAAATAAATAATATTTAGAAAAATGTTCTGAATACACAGGGTGTCTGTAATTATTGTTTATATATGTATGGCTATGGATCAAAGCGAATCAAAGTTTAACTAGAAGAAGTAATGCGCATTGTGAAAACAGAAAAAGAAGAGAGAAAAAAGCAGAACAAAATTGTTAAAATTTCGGTAATAGTTTGCGCTCGCCATTATCTAAAATGATTTATTTACTTACTGAAGCAATTTTTTTAAAAGTTTAGTTTAACGAAAAACATTGCCGAAAATCAGATCAGAAAGTAAGACTAATTTCGTTCAAAATACCGTTTTCATGCAAGGTGGTCATTTTTCTTCGTTTCTTAGAGAGAGCATTACTAGCAATACATACTAATGAAATTTTGTTTTGTTTGGAGCCACAGAACCGACTCTAGGGCCTTCTAACTTGGCGAACTTTAATTATAGACAACCCACATTATGAATTCCAAAAACGTAAATAAAATTTAGATTAGATTTTATATAAGGTAAATTATTCTGGTGTAAATAGAATTGGTAATAAAATGTATTAGAAAGTCAGTTTAAGCGTAATGCCAAAACTTAATTCAGGTTCTAACAAATACATTTTTTTATAATGCTACTGGCAACAAATATAAAATCCAAATTGATTCTGTAAATTTCAATTTGCGCGGATCTCCATATGTTTTACCTTACGTGAGTATATAAATACCGCTCCATAAAAAAGACAAAAGTACAGGATGAATGAAGAAACTGTGTAAATGGCCAATACGTTGTCATCAAAAGAATAAGTAAAAAAAAAGTAATAACAAAAAATAAAAAAGTCGATCTCTACTTTTGTACGTGAAAACAACTACACTTCAGTTTAAAATCTCACATTTTCCTTCCTTACGGACAAAATTATACAGCAACGAACTCTAACAAAACATTGAACTAACGTAACTTTCCTAAACAGTGCTTATAAACCGTAAATCACTTTAGAAAATGAGTTTTATCCCCTTCAGCTACAATTTTTTCGTAAAGAATACTAGACCCATTTACTTTAAAGTGTAGCAATATGATATTTATAATAAATATGCAAACAACGATAAAATTTGAAGGGGATCTGGAATTAGTGTGTATAAACAAGTACATCGCCCACCTCCAGACTATATATAAAGTTAGAAATTTTTTATCATGTTTTACGTAAACTCGCCATGTCTCCTTTCTGCAACACGTCTGGGCAGATAAAGCACTCGTTCTGTTATTTCAAATATTCTAGTTGAATTTTTTTTTTTGATGTAGTATAAGGTTCAGCAGAATTTCAAATGTAATGTCTATAAGATAAGGTAAAGGGGAGAATTTCAAAAGTAGATGAGCTGTAAAAGATATGTTTTATTTGTAACGTCCAATTTCAGAATTGATCGAGAAGGTTCACTCAACGCACTTTAACTGCTTTTCAGATAAACCCCATGTCTTTCATTTGTCCCATTACAGCAATACGTAACTGAAACGAAGTAACAG
>BGPR01025316.1:0-22427 GCA_013235015.1 Araneus ventricosus | reverse complement strand
TGGTCCAAAGGGTCAGTTGCTTAACTAAAATCAACGAAAGATGCTTCCGCGAGAAGCACTTTTCTTAAATTGAAAGTGTTATAAGTACTTGGACTTGGAAAATATTTTTATCCCGAGCAGCGCCGGCACATCAGCTAGTCATTTATAAAATGCTAAAAGTAAATAATTATGATGGGTTTTGATTTTGAATAGTTAATATGAACATGTTTCAAGCCACTTTTTTCTTTAAACTATCCTTTTTTTTTAGCTAAAAGGTTGTGAAATGAGTTATGTCATTCTACGACAACTAGAATTTTCTGGCATTTAAACACAAATGACTGCAATGAAAAAAAACACTATATCTTTCTTTGCTAAATAATTATCGTACTAAGCATGTATACACGTGGGGAAACTTTCTGAACTAAATTTCATTGAAAAGTGGGTATATTTAAAATTTTGGGGAGGTATTTTGTTTATATTTGAACATTTTGAAAAAGGCTATCTTATCAATTTAAAAAAAATAATATGAACATGATTCAAGCCACTTTTCTCCTTATATTGTGTATTTTTTAGACAAAAGATTGTTGCTCTGCTACCAGAAAATTCTAATTTTAGAAAAAATGATTTTTTTTTTTGTTAGTAATTGATGAAAAATTAATGTTATCAGTTCTTTCAATTTCAAATAATTTAAAATTGCCTCTAACAATAAACATATTTATAATTTCCTATTTTTAGCAGAAACACATAATTATATGGCTAACGAAGCGAGCTAGCATCGCATAGTGATCCCAAAAGAATCACAACGTGATTCTTAGGGGTTGGAGAGTGGAGCGAGCAAGGGGTGCAATCCCATAGTTTATGTATAATATCCATAGATACAAACTATTATTATTACAAACTATTAGGCGTATTATTTTTTTAAAAAAATCCTATTATTTTATTTAATTTTTCCTTAATATAGATATAAATATAAGAATTAAAAATTTACTGAATGTTTATAAAAAATGTTAGCAAGAAAAAAAAATCTCAAATAAATCATTTAAAATCCTGTTCTCTGTTCTTTGGTGCTTAATTAGGGTTAATACATAGATTACACGTTTTAAAAAATGCACAATGCATGATTCAGTGGTTAATTCACTTATTAAAATAAAAACAATTTGCTTATTCTTACATAATATCTAACTTTTAAAAGCATATAAGATACTGGAGTACCATGGTCCATTGTACCCAAGTTTTTGTGGACCATTGTACTCCATGTTGAACTTTGTCAAAAAATAGATAAATAAAATAGGAAATTTTATATTCAGTTATTTTAGCTGTATTAAATATAATTATATTCTTACCTTTATAAAATTGTAATTTAACCAAATCACAATTTTTAATTCAGAAAAAGAAAATATGATCTACATGAAAATTTTATTTGACTACTACAAATATCAAGAATAACAAGGATTAATTGTCAGTTAAGCATATGGTTTCAAATTTTTTTTCAAGACTACAGGCCTGCCATCCATGTGCCAAAATAAGAAACATTCGAAAATAGAAATAAAATAAATAATTGGGGATGGACCATTGTACCCATGAGAACAATGTACCCCACTGTCCCCTATATACCTACTGTGGGGTAAAATGGGTGTGCAAATCTGATACAGTAGTAAATGTTAAAAAAATAAATTATTTTTTGCAGTAAAGTAGTAAAATAACAGTGAAAGTCAGATTTAAAAAATGCTTTTTATTAATTTATTTATAAAGGCTCAAACAAAATTTGTATCATTTTATCATCTTTGATATAATCTGTGTCATCTACATCCACAGCTGTATTTTCAGTAATATCTTTTCCAGATACTTCTGAAAAGGAAATTATAATGCTATTTTCTCTTTCAATTTTTACCCTTTCTATTACATCTTTCACTTGTAGAAATTTCACCAGCATTTGTCTGCACACATTTACATGTTTGCTTTGAATTATTCATGTATGCAGTTGTAAAATTTGAAGTTTTTGGCAATACTGTTGACAATTTCCCTCATTTCAAATATTTGTATGTTGGAATTGTGCTTTTTGATCTACACTCTTGAGATGGAGACAAATACAGGTTCTGAGAACTTGAAGGCATATCAGAGAAAACAGAAATATCTGGTTGCAAACTATTGGCATCTGCCAAAGAAAGTGCTATTTTGTGTGGAATTGCTTTTAACTATACATTTTAGATCCCACTAATAACAACTTGCCAAAAATTTTTAAAGATTATAAACAATTTTGGGTCATCCTCCACTGTAAACCCTCTGAACCCCATTTTTTTTTTTTTTTTTTACTTGTATATGTTTTTTATTTATGCAATATTAAAGTATACGAGTTAAACCTTAGGAAATGAGATAAAATATTTGTTTTAACTAAATTTTTTTAATATGGAATCAATTCTTGAAAGTCAACATTATAATTTTTAAGTTTTCTCATTACAATCAACATATTTACATGTTTTTCCTTAATTGGAAAAAATATCGTTGCATTTCAATTCCTTTTTTTAAAAAATATATCTACATAATGTTCTTATTCAGTAATGAGAGAAAAAATAAAATATTGCAATAAAATTTTTCAAAAAAGGATGATTTATTTGAACAAAAATTGGATGTCCTGTGCATAACACAAAAACATGATCTTTTTGATTTTTCACATTTATTTTTATGGCAAAACAGAAACTGTTATAAATTTACTTTTCTTTTCTTAGTACCAATTTATACTGTAAAGAAAATTTCTGTAAGTTTAATATTAAATGAAATATTAGCACTTGTTTTCATGTCCTGTGCATAACACAGATTTTTCTAAAAATCTGGAAAGTCAAAAACTCCACGAGCATTTATATCTGTAGAATTACTTTAATGGCTTCACTCATGTTGTAGAACACTTTATCTTCTCATTTAGGCCATTCCCAAAATTTTCCAGGTTTTCCCATGGCAGAAACTTCAATATCATTAGCTAAAATTTGTGTAACTTCCCCAGCATATAAACTTTCCTCGTACATCACCACAACCTAATTTTCTGTAGAAATATTTATGGTGTTAACTGGCATGGTATCAACATTTTGTTTTATTGGTATTATAGCATTTGTACAAAATTCTAAACCAGAAGGTGAACATTTAATTCCGTGCATTTTTGAAATGCCCGGTATTGCTTCTGCTTTATAACCCACACACTGTTATCTCTATTTATATCTTTATCTAAAAATAACATAACTGTTATAGATGGCATAGCTTTTTTAACAACATTTGCAAAATCTTCTGTTGACTGTATAATTGGGCGGTTGAATTTTTTTAACATGACAGCATTTCGTACCAAGTATTTTGCCTTACCACCTATTCCCTCCATCACACCGTTTCCGTGGGCCGTTGCAAAATATTTCCAGGGGAAAGTTTTTGTGAATTTAATGCTAAGATCTCGTAGCAGCAGGTCATGCATCTATTTTTAAACTCAGATGAAGAGCCATCTATCCATATTATCTCTTCAAAAATATTGTTTTCCCTTGAATTTAACTGAATTTCTTCATAAATTTTTTCAATGAAAGCTCTCACACTATTTTTTTCCTTCTTAGAAGTGTCAGAATATATTAAGTAAGTATTGCATTTTCCGTGTACAAATACTGCAGCTGTAAATAGGGTTATGCTTTTTCGCGTCAAAAGTGCTCTCTGGACTTCATCCTGGTATGAGCATCTATAGTTCATGGCAAAATCCAACTGTAAGACTCTTGATTCAGGAGAATTTTTATCATTTTGAATTTCTTGAAATTGTATTCTTTCTATTTTTTTCATATTAAATTAATATTTCATTTTTTAAGTACTTAATCTGTAATTATTGTTTTGTTTTCTACCTGAAATTTGAGGACCAGTCCTGCTTTTGAATTCAATTACAAAACAAAATCAATACACATCTTATTTTACTATTTTTACGTCCTTCAAAAGTCTGCAAATGTCCTGTGCATAACAGAAGAATGGACCTTATGCGCTCCTCTTCATGAGAGAAAACTGATAATTTTCCTGATCCTTCCCATGTAGGATATTTTTGACTAGTTATGATATGGAATATTTATGTTTCCTTAATTTTCAATTTATCATAAATGAATTATTTATTTAATGAAAAAAATCATGCTGTATCTATCTTACACAAGATGTAGTATATTAAGCCTACCATATACCCATTTCCTAAGTATGAGATTAAAAAAAAATTGTTGCCTTGTACATGCCTGCAGCATCTCAAGTGGATCCCAAGCAAATTTATTAAACAAAAAAAACGGCTTCGCTTTCAGCAAAGCGGGTAAATAGTAGCTTCGCTTTTTCATTGAATGTTAAGAATCTATGCTGTTGTTTTTTTAATTTCAAAAATGAGAATTTCAATCCCAAATGAAGTTTTATTCAAATTTGAATAAATCGACCAATGAAATCGCAGAGAGCACATACCTGACCAATGTAATCGCAACACTGAAGCGCAAAATAAAAATACAGTTGACGCTCGTTATAACAACCACTCATTATAAAGACCATTCCATTATAATGACCAGTGATAGAATCCCCAACTGTTTCCCTATGCACTCTATGTTATTTTACTTCCGGTTCAACGACCGTCCAGTGTCGTCTAATCCCAATACAACGTCCGAATTCAGAGGACATTCCTCCCGGTATTTTTCCAAAACGAATATCTTTTTAAACGTGTAACTTGAAATGACCTTGATTATTGCATTGCCAAGCTTCGTAGATATAGAATCTTCAGTATTACAGTTCAACTTTGACTAGGGGGCGGGAATCACAGCACGGAAATTAAAATAGCCTAAAATAAAAAATGTTTCAAGTGCTATTGAGACTTTAAAATGTTTTTTTTTGAAAGGCAAGAAAATACAGAACATTATCATATTTAACTGAGAAGGAAAATTATATTTTGGAAAAATCACATATGCAGAAAAAACGGTAAGACTAAAGTTAACGGGGCGGTTTCTCACCAACTTCGAAAATCTCGCCAACCATCCAAAAAGTCGCCAAAGATCCGCCATCTTGGATGGTTTCAAGATGGCGGCGATTCTAATGGCCAGCGTTGAAAAAAATGCAATGAGTACATAAAATTGCAAATATTACTTAAAATTGTAAGAAATTTTGCATGATGTAAGCGATTTTTAAGTGAATTGCAAGATGACATGATGCATTAAAGAATTTAATTTTAACTGCATACAGTGGGGGGGGGGAGCCCCCCCACCCCCCCATTCGATAAAATACACGTGCAATTTTTAAATTAAATATAATCAAACAATTGAAATTTTATTAAAAAATAGCACTTACTTCATTTGCCGGGCACGTGATCTTGCGTATGAGGCGGATACAATTCAGTGATGCCTCCAATAAGAGCTGGCAAAATGGATTTCATTGAGATACCAACAAACAACCATTTCTGATTTTTTTCTTTAGAAAATAAATGTTTTGTAAGTATATAACACCCTTTATTTTCTACTTTAAAATCTGTTTCAGAAATATATTTTTAATCGATAAAATTTTATTTTTAATACCAATCTCTTTAAAAATCGCCCATTTTCACAGAACGTCTGAGCGTGCATGTGTACATTTTTTAATTATATCCACTATAGCGACCACTCGTTATGAAGACCTTTTGCTGTGGGACGCAGAGGGTCGTTATAACAAGTGTCGACTGTATAATGATTCCTGCATGAACAAGACATGAATAGGAAAATTCCTGCGCAACCAAAACAAATGTTCTGATGTCGCCAATCTATCTTCTGCTTGGCAAGCTAAAGTGGAGAGAAAGGGCTGTGCACCATAAACTTTACTTTACCAAATATTTTATGACACTATAATAAGAATTCCTCAATAATATAGTTCTGGCAGTGAAAGTTAGAATACATAAAAATCATGGCATTAACTTATCCATTTCAGTTTAGTGCGCTTCCCTCTCAATTATAAAGAAACTGTGAAAAAAATATTAGTTGAGGAAGGAAAGAACAGCTAACTATAATATCCAACTAAAAAACTACAAATATAATTAAAAATCTGTTTTAAAAGCCATATATATTTTGAATAACAATTTTAGACCCCACTTGTCACTACAATTCCATTAGAAGGGCCCCAGACACAAAATTACCAAATCTCAGCAACAAATATATAAATTATAATGAACTAATAAATGAAATAGGCTCCAACATTCCAGTTTAGCAACAATTGGGATCCCAATAACTGAAGAATATTAAAATTTCTCATGGCATCTAGAACTAAAATCCAAGAATTGTGAGCAAGCATGTCCAACACGAGGAAAGTTATTACAGTAAAATTTTAAACAAATATAAGCAAATTGACACAGACTTGCATTTTTATTCGAAAAATTAATAAATGATTATAGGAAAAATTATCGATATTAAAAATCTCACAGCTGAAGTAGCTATAATAAGGCAAGTAACATGCAACATTTTTACAAGCATTATACTGCATAACATACCACAAAATGATATTTTTCATAATTCTTACAGTAAATGGTAATTTTTTTTAAATTTTACATGGCAAGTATACACACCTAAGATATCAAATCGTGTTTTGGCTTAATGCAAAACCTCATAAAACTGGTTAATGTGGAATAAAGTGTGAATACTTAACAAAGAGAAGGGAGTAGGTAACTCATTTTAACATTATTTTCCAACAATACAAAACATAATTAAACCTACCTTACTTATATGACCTGTTTTACTTGAAGCAATAAGCGTCACTTGGTCAGATAGAAGTTTCATTCTCATTGCACAAAAGGACGGATCACTCACAGCTGGTTCTTTGATGTATGGGAGGGAGTTTCGGAGAGAACTCTCTATATTTTCCCGCATGTCACAAAGTTGAATTCCATTTGTGAGGTCAGAAATGAAGAACAAATTTCCATCATTATTAAATTCTGCAGCAATAATACTATCTTGCAAATGATATTTTTTACTAAGTTTGAAACTTTTACATACATAGAAACCATATGTGCAACCTAGAACAAAATTCTCAGAATTAATATCACCTGCACAGCAAAAAACTTGGTCATCCATTTTCCATGAAAGTCCCTGATGAACATAATCACAGGCGATAGGTGACAAAAGAGCTGCACACTTTCGAAAATTAAGATTTCCAACAATTAACAGCATTTTTTGATTTCTGTAGCTCAAATCCGCAATGTCACTAATGGGCATGTTTACAAAACAGTATTCTGTAAAATATCTCTTACTGAAAGATGTAATGATGGAAGCATCTTTACCCACTGAATTATGCGTCGTAAATTCAAACACACAAACTAAACCACGATCTGTGGTAGTTCTAAAGTGATACTCGCCCACTCCAAATAAGTTCCCTCTAGTGCCACTTCTGAGAAAATTAAAAAAATATCCATCGTCAACATCAGAGTATACCGTAGGAAGGTCAGAAAATTTTGGCAATTGATTCACTTTAACTTTGGTGACATTGCTCTTATACTGCGAATTAAATAAAAACCCTCGTTCACGTTGGGATATTAAATTTAAAATACCCGCTCTTCCGGTCTGAATATTATATTTGTCAGTCATAAGGTTTGTGAGGTTGAACACTTATTCTTAAAAGCAAAGAATGTCTCTTACGGCTGCCGTGTACCTAAACGAAAAACCGGTGTCGATGAAAGCGTCCTCTAACGGTGGGGGTGAAGAGGCGGTCTTAAAATCTTAATTGACAAGCCGTATCACAGCCTAGAAGCGAACTCGCGGACTAGGGATTATTTTTTTGCTGTCGCGAAACGGAGGGAGGGGTCCCAAGGTCATGCCTTGTCTCCCGAAGACTCCCTTTACGCCTTTGTAAGGGTAATCTGATACCCGACCCGCTAGTCAACCTACACTCCAAATATTGGTGGAGAACGGAGAATGAATTTCGAGACGGGTGTTTGCAAATCGTTTGACGAAAAGATTCCAAAATCTGTGAAAACCGTTATTTTAGATTTAAATTTCTTGTTAAAAATATTGCCGGATAATTATTATTATTTTCTCAAAAGCAGGCAAGCGGTTGTGGTTGTCCCAATTCAGAGTCAAACTAACATTTTATTACATAGAAAAATTGTGTGAAGTTTTTATGAATTTTTTATATTGTAATATCTCAACATTTCAATTTGTCCTCGAAATTTTAGAACAGGTTTAACTGGCTAGGCATTACGGTAAAGCTCTACATTATTCGCATACAAGAAGCAGAGAATGTGAAAATGATATTCTGATTAATCCTAACGCTCGCGCGAGTTTCATTCAAACAATAATCATTTACTTCGATAAAATCTGCGCATCAAAAAAGATACTCAATTTAATACTATTTTCATCTAATAAACGTACTAATGTCTCTCGTAGGACAGAGAGATTGGAAGGTTGAGGATGTGACATTTATTCTCTCATTTTATAAACAAAGTATTTACAAGGAAAAAACACAATACTCTCTGGTTTTACTTATTTTTTTGGGGTGGATTATTGTCTACAATTGATTTAGGATTTTTTTATAGTAGAAAATAAAACTATAACAATAATAAATAAATAAAGGAACTATCCATTATGGTCTGAATAGCTGGTATCTATTTCAGCTATTCAAAAGAATAAACACATAATTAATAAGATAAATATGTTTTCGGAACCGCCTGCACTACATCTAATAAAAGAAATAAACCACTTTATAAACTTGTAATACTGGAATTAGCAACAAGACTAGTATTTGTGTCATTCTCATGAGAAGATTACAAACTGAAAAAATTTATTTTACAAAATTATGTAAACAAATTTTTTTTAAATTGTATGGACGTTCCCTTTAAGCAATAAATAACCTTATATTAGTGGTCAAGGATTTTTCTTTTTTTCTTTTTTTTTTCTTTTTAGCTTAAAATTTTCTAATCAAGAAGAGACATATGGTAGTCAAAACAGGTTTTACATTTCAAGCAAGCATAATTGACTAATTATTCGGCAGATTTAGGTACAGGTTTGACTGCTTATAATTAAAACAATAGAATTGGTTATTAAAACTAGAGCAAAGCTTGTTTTAAAATAAATATCACTCTTTTAAATATTGGCATTGGCTTATTGCGTTGTTAAATAATATTTACAAACGCATCTTCAAAATTTTTTTAGCATCTCACAAGGCAGAGAAAAAAAAAGGGCAACTTTCATGTACAGAAATTTAGAAGAAAAGATTTTTGGTGTATTATTTATAGAGCGTTTTAAAAGTTTTTGATACATATTTAAAATAAATGACCCCAATATCTCGAATTAGCTGGAATAATATATTCTAATATTGTTTATAATTCTTAAACAAGACCTAATCCGACCTGGGTCGATTTGAAATAATAATTTATATTACTTTACTTTGGAAGAATTTGCATCCAACAGCGATACTAATTTGGTGAACATCAATTCTTTCATAAAATAAAACTATTTACATATGCAGTATAAATAAACATACCTATCAAGAATTTCTTAAATAATTGAAATATTTGCATACAATTCTGTTTGATTCTAGACACTAAATATTTTCACTTACGTTGACATTAAACACATGGAATTGTTTTACAACTAAAACCATTTCAGCAATAGTTTTCTCTTTTGGTAGGGAATACTCTTTTGCTGGTATGAGTGAAGAGCAGAATTTTCTGATTTACTAACAACAATAATATAGAACACCACGAGGTTTTTAGTCATCTTTCTTGCAATTTATATTTTATGCTGAAGTGGTTACAGAGGAGGGGGGAGCGAGAAAAGATTTTTAGAAAATTAGAGGGATAATAAACTTTCTACATACAAAAGAAACTAGAATATAAATATATATATATATATATATATATATATATATATATATATATATATTCTAGTGTAATCCTAATTAGGTACATTTTAACATCAAGAGATATAAAACCAGGACTATTTAGATAGAATTTCGTAATCAGAATATCCTTAATATCTGTAGTTTCCCCAATAATGGGAGACAGCATTTTAAAACATTAATGATCCTTATTTATGAGAAAAAATCATTCTAATTTCAAATATGCAAGTGAAACCAAAAAAACCCAAATTCAGTTTTAGTACACCAAAATTATCACTCAGTATATAATGGGAAAATGCTGAAGTTTTTTATGAATATATAATGTGTAACTATCTGATCATTTCAGATTCGTCCAGAAAAATTTGCAAACGACTCACTGTGCTTAAGGTATTGCGGAAGCCTGTCTTGTCTACATATTACTGCCGAGAATATAGAAAATACACAAGTTGGTTATAAAATATTGAACCCTATTTCAAAAATTAATAGAAAAATACTGTTAACAACTGTTTTTTTTAAATGATAGATTATTTTAAAATTTTTTTTTCAGATAGGTAACGCTTCGTTGATGGTCGTAGAATTTTTGGACGGCTCCCATTTTTTGAAAGCCGTATCTGTGAAAATATCAAAGCTAGAAGAAAAGGCTAAGAACTTAATTTGGCCAGGAAATTTACGCTCTTTAATTTGTTAATTCACATGTAGACTGAAAATGTTTTCGATATTTTCAAGAAAAACTAAAAGAAGTTAATGAAAACGCGGCTTGACGATCAACACTTGCGTATGGACTTCATCCTTCTAACAAATTTAAAACATAATAACGCCACGTTACCTATCTAGAAAAAACCACTTTTATTTGCTCTCATTAAGCATGGTATCGTATTACATTGCTTTTTTTGTAATTTTAATTGGGTTTATATTTATGACCACCTGTATATTCTGATTAATCTAACGAGAACATTTCAATATATCATTTACTTCGATGTAATTTTCGCATCTAAAAATAAACTAATTTACTACCCACATCCCGCTATAATAGACTCACAAATGTTTCTCTGTAGGTGCCAAGATTGTGAATAGTAGAGGTTGGTCAGGGAGGAGGGGTGTCCCCTCAGGAAAATGTTAAATTTTATTTCATTTTGCTTGTCTATATCATCTAAATATAATAAAACTAGGGAGTGTACAAAACAATAATGTCCAAATCCCAAGCTAATTTTGAAACTAAATTTTAATATTTACATTTGCTACTCCCTATTCTCAGGGTTGCCTTGGGTGTTTCTACATTTTTTTGCCCTTCCTTTCCGCCGCAACTGCTTTATGGTATGAGAGAAACGGTCTCACTTCTAACTATAATAGAGTGGTGGCTGGTATTTTCCTCAGAGAAAAAAACACCCGCAGGGAACAAGGTTTGTGTGTTTATGTGTGAGCACTCTCGAAAACCACATTCTCAGAGTATTTCTTGAACGCTACACAATTATCTTAATCACTAAAATAATAATATCAATTTGAAAAGGTATTAATTTGTTGTCATGGTGGGTTCAATAAAAAAAAATCAAACCAAGATCTGTTTGAATTATGGAATAATCTGAACCTGGTTTAGAATGATCCAAAATTCATGACAATCTTCTTTTATGAATAATTTTTCAAAAATTTCCGTTTGTATACGACTTTATACATCTAAATTTCTAAATGAATAAAGAATGAGAGATAAAAAGGTTTTACAATCCCTTCAGATAAAAAGCCAAAAGGGTATGATGCGTCTATTATACTGATATGAAGATTTAATTATTCCATTTCTTTTTTTGTCATTTGCTTCTTGGTTAGTGTTTGATTTGAGCTCAGGCTTCACAAAAACTTCCCTACTGCCATAAAATGAAGATACTGCATGGAAGGGTTAAAGGCTGGTCCACTGATAAGGAGGGATTCACCCCTGATCCTCAGAAGGGAGATCGGAGCTAGATGACAAATCAAAGAGTAAAGAAGAAGAAAACACATCCTTCCATGGGAGGAGCCAGTCACTGAAGTGGGGGAAAATTACCAATTTCTTTCAAATTTTGCTCAAGTACAGCTTTTATATTTTTTGAAAAATTTACAAATGTGTATTGGAAAGAGAATATATAAAATAAGAAGGGTTCTATAAAGTTCTTTTATTTTTAACTATGCTTGAAAATTTTCTAAATCTTTAAACCAAAGTGGTTTAACGACTTTTTAGAAAAATGTTAAAATACTTTTAAACGGTCGGAAAAGTCATTTTAGAAGGTCTATTTTATTTCGCCTATCAGATACACTTGATTGCATCCAGCGAAACAACCTGTAAACGAGAAAGGTGTAAGCATATATCTCATGGGATAACATTACGTTCTGAGAATTGCCCGTTAAGCGTGTGCACGGCAACGCAAGTCTGGAGTGGATCTCATTGTAGTGATATTGTAGTTGAGGTAGCTTTGGAGGGTCACATTTCCCTACCCTCTAACATTTCCGGAGCAGGTATGGTTCCTGTTAGCGCCCTGTAAATGGCGATGGAAGGTATCGCCGTCTAGGGCATGCAGAATATGTGATATTCGACAATTGTGGGAGGTTTATTTAGTGATGGGGAGAAACCCGTTTCAGTTGAAGATTCGACTCAAAGTCGTTTCGTTCACCATTTTGACCAATTTCGTTTCAAGTCGTTCCTTGAACGAACGACTTAAGAGCTCTCGTTTGGGAGACGAATGGTAAAATTTTCGTTCGAGAGCAGAAAGGTAGGCTCTTCGTTCGCGAACGAATGGGTCGAATTCTTCAGATGCGAACAGTGAATGTCTTTCCTGCGATTGAACGATTTGAAAACTCTTTCCTTTCATTTCTTTTCTTGTTTGTATTGTGACTCACTGATCGAGCTGTTGTGGGTGTAGTGGTGGGGTGACAGGGAATATCTTGTTGTCGATGGGGGGGGGTGTAGTTCTGGGCGCATGTTATTTCGTCCGCAGCCGGGAAGTTCCTCGTTGGTGAGGGGAGCAGTGTTATATACATAATACCAGAATGGGGGGGGGGCATAGACTTGGATGATCCCCTTGCCGGGGAAGCAGGATGAGGGGAACTTTTGTAATTTTGATCTTCCTTCAGTTGTTTGGCTCTGATGGAGGTATTCTTTAATGCTTCAAGCGGGGTTTGTTTTCTTAACAAGTTCACTTTTACTTTTTTTTTTTTTTCATATAACGTAACTTGATAGTATGACTCTTTTTGACAAATGTTTGGGTGGGATCCGTAGATAAAACTACGCTATCACTATTATAAAAGTACTTCGTCTTTTGAGAGCCTATACTATTTATAATATTGTCCAGTTAGTTTAAGATCTTATGTTGAGGAGTTAGGTAATCCAGTTTTTTATTTATATTTTTATTTGACACTTTGGTTTTATTAATACATTTTACTTTGAAGAACTATTGCGGTATTTAGAGTTTCCTAGTTAATTATTGTGACAAGTTATCAAATGTCAATAAACTTACTGTTGGAGTTTGTAAAATAATTTTACCCTCCACTTTTCGCCTTCTTATATCGACTATATATCAGAAACTGCGTTTTGAACTTAATGACTTCTTCCTGTATCACATAAGCATGTCTCAGTGCTTCTGTCTCTTATTGTCCAGTTGGTTAATCATTTACCGTTTTACCATTTGGTAGCGGTGGTTTCCTTTCGAAACCACATGTTTAAAATTATTTTCATTCAGCAGAGATATTTGAACATTGTATATCCTTCATGGACCTTCGGGTAATCCACCATTTGACATTTACTTGTTTTCTTTTTCAATGTATAATAAATAAATAATAAATAAATAAATAAATAAAACCAACGATTGCTTCTAGTCTATAATTTAATATAAGTTCCTTTCAAAAATAGTTATCGTGCTTAAAAAATAATAACCCTAGAAGAGCTTCTGACTTATTTTTTTATCGTATTTATTTGATTAATTGTTCAACTTTTTTGGCTGATGTTTTTTTTGGGGGGGAAGGTTCATTAGTGTGGTGTGGAATTTAGATTGAAGTGAGTATCCGTGTTTCACAGTATTTCTAACAGGAAATTAGAGAGGTTAATCTCTTTAACAAGATGGTAATTTCGGAATTAGAGTGGACCGAGGCTAAAAAAATATTAGGGGACAGAGGCCAGTAGTGATTTTCACGTTCTGAGATAGTTAGAACTGCCGGCAAAAGAAAGCGGGTTTTGCTATTTACGTTTAATTTGGTAAAACAGTTTTTTTTCTCTCCATGAAAATGTCGCTTGTAAGTTGAAGTTCAAGGAAAGAAAGCACTGCAAGTATTTTTTATTAAATAAAACTAACATAATGACATAAATAGATTTTAAGAATCTTTAAAATGGCAGTGGTAAAAAAAATAATTAATGGTGAAAGAAAAAATCTTTAAAATTATTATTCCTTTATATGGTTTATATTCGATCTAAGAACGTTAATTCATTGTCTTCTTGAGTAGCAAGAAACCATTTGTAACAATATCAACATGTAGTTCTAAAGTCTTCATTCTGAATCTTTTTTTACAGAAATGAGAACAAAGGGATACTATATATATAATATATTATAGCTGCTTGAAAGATGTAATAATAACTCAGACAATTTATTTTACATTAATATTTCAAGGTAAATCAATCAAACTACTTTATTAATGGAAGCAAGATCAACTAAAATGCTTAGCCTCTACCCCAAACATTTTAGTACGGATGAGGTTTTCAGAGAAAGTTGGTTTCAGGCTGTTAATTTATAAAAGGGTGCAAAATTAAAGGAAAACATAATTTTAATGAAAATAGTAAGAAAAATGGCAAAATGTTTTTTAATACAATTTATATACTATCTATTTAATCATGGGTATGATATTTTAAATTATAAAAGCAATGACAAATCGTTGTTAGATAACATAATATAAAAAAAAAAGAGTACAAAGAGGTAATTGAGGAATATATCAGAATAATATTCTTAAATTTAAACGTTTATGCTGAACAATAGAGTTCGAGTGCGAGCTTTTATAGAATTAAACCAGGTTTGAAAGTACAGAAAAAAAAAAACTTGAGGCCCCAAGGTTGAGGGCGCCCACTAGACAATTAACTACTTTGCCTATTTAATAATCCCGCGCCATGTATAAACCACACGTATTCCGGCGTCCTTTTTTTCACATCCGTAATTCCATCCAATCCCATTTACTTTAAAACCTTCGTCATCCCTCACCCCAATGATGTGACACCAACACCCCATGCTCCCTCTTGTTTCACCCAGGTCGAGCTGCGGCGGAGAACATGGTGAAACATATCTCCGATCCAGCGTAAAATTCATCCAAAAGGTCAACTACCATTCTTCAGGCGACGTGATGAATATTTACCCTATTTTTCCTCCTGACCTCCTGCAAAGAATTGTAGATATGTTATCTCTCCGTCCCTTCGACCTCGAGAGGCTGGGTTCTACAGTTCGCGAACTAGTATAACAAAGGTCCTGGTTCGCGAACAGGTATAACAAGTCCCACACACATTGGTTATGGGTCCACACGCCGTTCGCAGACGGACGGTATAACAGGGTCCGCACAGTGGTTCGCAGACGGGCGACTTATTCAGAAAATGAAAGCCCGGTCAGGTCGTTCACTTTGCCGATCCGTTCATTTCATTGATTCGTTCGCGAACGACTCATCTCTAGTTTAATTACATTTGTAAATTACGCTTTCGGTGAAATTCTATACTTTACGACAAGTTTTTTTTAGAAATCCCTAGCTACTCTTTCAAATTAATCTGTTCATTTTATTAATCATTTTTTTATTTTAAATGAAAGTTTCAATTAAGCAATAAAAATATTTTTGGTGTAAATTTAAATAAATATTTTTTTTATCGTATTCAGGTTTCTGGGCTGGTTTCATAAAATGATAGGTTACTTTGGCAGGTTTAATGAAAGAAAATACGTGTATGGACTTTGATGCTGTGTGGAATAACTCGTTTCAAATGCTTATTTTCGCTCTATATAACTCTACTGTTTACAAATATTACGAATATGTGTGTTTATTTGCGATTGTAAGGCAATTTACAGCTACAACATTATACTACTGTAGGGGACATTACCTCAAAACGATATATATATAAGAGCAATGAAACAAATGTAACAGAAATGCAAAAAGCAATGTAACCACAACATAAACATTCTTAAAATAAAATGTCCAGAAAAAAAAATCCGCATAGTAAAGAAAAAAGCCGAGAATTCTTATAAGAGAAAATAAACAAAGGGAATATATATATATATATATATAAAGGGAAGATAAAATAATATAGAAATATAACACAAACGATTTTCATTTAAAATCGATCATTTCGAAAAAACATTTATTGATTTTCATGGCGTGATATATATATATATATATAACAACTAGCAATTTTTGCACACGGGGAGCGTTACCCGTGGAATCAGGTTCAATATAAAAAAAAACCCACATACAATTACTACGTGAAAGTTTAAAACTAAATCAAAAGGCAGAAATATATATATATATATTGATGAGTTGGTCCGCCTCCTTTTCCTCTCGATGAGGTACCGTTAAATCAAATTATATGTTAAAAATTACAATGTGATATTTATTACACAACTGACAAATTATGAAAGCCAAAGAAATAAGTTAAGATACACTTAAAAACTAATAATCAAGTCATGGAGTAAGTAATACAACATCTCCTCGCAGAACTGTAATGACGTCACCCTAGCCCTTCAACAATGAAATTGCCACAACGCGGTTCGGAGATTTGTATGTCGTGGGCGACTTCGCTAAGAGGAAACATATCGTTCAACTACCAGGAAAAATTAATTTTAAAACTAAAAAGATATTTTAACCATTCTCGTTTCAAATCAAAACAGAACCTAAATTTACGGTTATAAGCTGAAAAAAATTAAAATAGTGTTATTAGAAAGTCGGATGCAACAAATTTAAACAGAACCAACATTTAAGGTGCAAAACCTTATTTGTTTTTTTTAAAAAAAAATTCTCAAGTCAGTAATTTAGATAGAAATTCAAAACTAACTGTTAAATTTGGAAATCATTATAACAGTGGTCGTCTTTTTTGTCATTGCATTATTTGGAAACCATTCTATTGAGAGAGTGGTGCGAAAAATCAGCCAAAACAACCTAAACATTAAATAAAAAAATTTCCTGGGTCAGAATTTAAAATTTCGGCTTCGAGGGTGCGTTCGGTCACCATTACGACTATCACGCCAAATTTCTTGGCTGTAAGATACGATAGATTCATTCTGGACATCACCAGACAAACACACACGAGACATACACACACGCACAAACATTGCCTTTATAATAAGTATGAGGTACGCGCACAGCGTTACCCGATGGAATCAAGACTTTAACAAAATGAAGGAAAAAAAAAAAACTTCCTATTGACATGAAAGTTTTTTTGAAAACAAAATCAAAACAAAGTGCATTATTTGATTTTTCTGCTTATTTTTTTCATACATACAGTGCAGAGTACGTTAATCAAAACAATATTACAAAATTATGACAGAAAATGTTTTATTATACAACAGGCATAATATAAGTGAATCCGAAAATAATAATAAATTAAAATCCATTCAGGTGAGGTCATGACGTATCCTGCGTGTCCGCCAATCAAATTGCCAGCTACGTTCGAAGAGATACCGCGCGAGAACTCGATCCGAGAAAAATATCTCAACCGCATTAGAAAAATGCATTCTAAAAGAAACGGGAAAAACTGGTTATGCAAGGTCAGGACTTCAACAAATGGAAGAAAAAAAAAAAACATCCCACAATGACACGAAAAGTTTGAAAATCAAAACAAAAGATACACATTATTGATTTTCCCGCTTATTTTTTTTTTTTCTCGCGATAAATAATATTAAAAAATTACGAGCGTGAAAATTATTATACTGCAAACAAAGTATGCTAGATGAATAAATACGTTAAGTTGTCATTCAATTCAAGGTTATGACGTCACCTCCCCTTTAACCAATCCCACATAGCCCTCTGCGTTCCGAAAATTCGTGCCGCTGTCATCTCAGAAAATAACTCAACCATAGAAGAATAATTAATTTAAAAAAACTTGAAAGATATTTTTAACCGTTGTTGTTTCGATCAACTTCAACCGTTCTACCTATATGCTGAAAAATTGAAAAGTAATGAATGTTATTAGAAAGTCGAGATTATGCTAAAATCAAAAGTAACATCTGAAAATGAAACTGAATTTTTAAAAATTTCTCAAATTCAGTAAATTGCGTTAAGATTCAAAGGCCAACTTCATTAGGGCGAATCGCGTATAACTCCGATGGTCTATCTATTTTTTGTCATTTTATTTGAAACCATTCTATTGAGAGAGTGGTGCAGAAAAATCAATACAAAAACAACACAAAACATTAAATAAAATTTCTAGATTAAAATTTAAAATTTCGACAGTTGCATTCAGTCACCATTACGACTATCTGTGCCAGGGAATTTCGCGGCTGTGGGGCGTGTTGATCTGGACATCACCAGACAAACACTACACACACACACACACACACACGCACGCCTGCACACGAACGTGCCTTTTTTATAATAAAAGTATAGATAAGATGTATCCGTTGAAAATAAACCTGAGGCCAGTATTAACTAATTTCTCTTTATTATCGATGGGAGGTGGTGGATATATACGGCCATCTCTGACTTAGGTTATAGCAAAGTGCACAGAAAAATCCCCTGTATTCTCTCAGGATAAGGGAATAACTTATATAGGCACAATGATCAAGTGAAGGGGAATTGAATTATTTTTAATAAGTTACGTAGGCGTTACAGGAAGAGTCTGGTGCCAAGAGACGCCGTCATGATTTTCTGTCGGCACGTAGAAAGCGATTAAGAAATTATTCTTTTAGTAATAAACAATACCAAAATGAGATTTAATATACCACCTCCAACGCAGGGAAAGAACTGGGTTTAGAAAAGGTGATTTTGGAATACATTAATATATATATATATATTCTGCGTTTTCTGCGATAACTTCGGAAAATATTATAGTACAAAATAATTTTTCAACTTTTGAAATGTACATACTCTCTTTATATATATATATACGCTACCATCCACTATAGACTCACTATTTAAATTTGACATTAATATTTTCCACAGCGCCTCCTAGATTTGCAACATTGATTGCTCCAGTCGTTGCGTTTTGTAACACATATTATTTATTCTTTTCCCCTTACCTTTGTTTTGCCATATATTTTCCTCCCTATTAGAACTTTTCAGCAATTTTTCATTGTTTTTTTTACATTTTGTTGATTTGTTGAATGTATAACAATTTGAAATTTTTATTTCAACGTTTTTAAATATTTTTTTCAATAATATTTTTTCTTAGATAAATATAGGGAAAATCATATCAGTTCCATTGTTTAATCAAAAAATTGCGTCCTTTTCCTTTTATAAGAATACAATGTAAGAATTATCCTCAATTTTTTTTAGATTTTTCATATTATAGATCCAGTATTATCTTCTTAGTGATTCCAATTTTATTGCTTTTATGTACTATAATTTTTAGCAAATTTCTAAAATTTGGTTCTTAATTTAATTTGAGCATTCTTTGCTGTAATAAAATGCTGACTACCATTTCATTGCTTCACAGAGCCATTGGCCTTAACAAAGGTGGGGCTAGATGCCAGCTGCAAATTACAAAGGACGCAAGAGTAAGAATAGATGAGTTTAATATAAAGTATGGTTTTAGCTCTTATTCTAAGATTCTTAAAAATTTAAAGAAATGATTTCAATAAGGGTAATCCCTAAGGATGGAGTCATTTTTACAACTACAGAGCAAAAAGCTGCGACAAATAATAGAAGCTATATTATACTTCAAGAGATTTTCTGACCAAAACCTCGCCAGGACAAAAAAATGAGTTTTCTCGATGGGTGAAATAAATGAGAAAATGTGTTTACACGTTATAATTTTGTCAAAATGAACTCAAAACTAAAAATAGTACGTTCCTATTAAAATCTACATGGTTCGAATAAAACTATTGCGATATATGGCGCGTTATCTTTTGTTTATATTTTCCGTAAACCGATGATATATTCCCACAGAGGTAAAATCGCCCACACTGAACCATGCGTTTTATTTATGAAAATCAGAAAAAAACTCAATACACTTTTTGAGTTCATTTGGTAAACAATATTTTCTCATTTAAGCTTATACCTTAACCCGTTGTGGGTATGACAATATTTCGTCGTACTAGGAAGACTACTTCAATTCAATGGGCATGGCGACATTTTCTGACATGGTTTAACCTTCCAGCGGGCACTTATGTGGGAATATTTTACAATAGTGCGTCTTATTACATATTTTATTCTTTTTGTTCTTTCTTAAAATTTTTCCATGCAAATTTTACTTGTAATCTGTAATTAGTAGCTCCATTTTCTAAACACATATTATATAATAAAATTGCGGTAAAAGTTCTCAAAATGATGTAAACTAATACGATGCCTGATATAAGTATCCCTACATGCAATTCACCTGAATGATCAATGTACATTGAAAAAATATTTGATTTATGCAGTATATATCGCAAAATATTTAGGCAATAAATATAATGGGTTAACAAAGATTTTCTTTTATTACTTTGGTGTAATGATATACTTCTGACTGCAGAAAAAAAGTCCCTCATTGTGAAAGTGAGTTGAACAAAAGTACCCTGTTAGCCAGGTTATTTTATTATATATACAACTACGTAGCTGCGGTGCTATCGTAATTTGTATTCCATTAAATCTATGTTGCACATTTAATCTAGCGTACTATACTTACATTCTGAAGCCCGAGGTGAAAGCTAGTGGTAGGAGTCTCAGCTTTGGGGCCGAGAGGTTTCGAAACTAGATTTTAGTCTAATGCGTTACATTTGGGTCTATTTTTTTTGGTGAAAAATCATGCATGAGCCAGGCCAGCATCCTCCATTGTGGTGTGGTGTGGAAGTTTGGAGGTATTTTTTAACTCGGGTACCATACCAATCATCGGCCGAGGCTGAAATTACAGGGTCCAAGTCCCAAACAACCTCGTATTTACTTCAAAATGACGATTAATAATATTGCTTTCCTTCTTACATTTATAATTTAATGTAAATTGTTTGTGTCCTTGACCTGTTTTATTGAAAAATCTTGTTTCTTTATGCCTAACCATTTTTAAAAGCGCATGGAACGACCTTTCAGTTCACACTGCAGGTTCATTATAGTTTAACCCTTTTTTGCATACTGAAATTTTTGTTTAAATTTGCTCAATAGATTCAATTTGAATCAAGGCGCCGTCGTAGGTGCATATAATTTCTTTCTTTCATGATTATTACTGAGCATTTATCAATAACCAAAAATGGATGGGGACCAAAGCCATCTCCTCGACATTGATGTGATAAACCCAATACCTGTTTGGATAAATGCATTTCCTGACAACCGTTCTGGGACATAATAGGACAAGTTTGGCAAAATCCCAGCAAAGGAAATTTTTTTAGTTCTTCAGTTCATTTTGCCGTAGTTGACACACCACGAAAGGGCTTCTCGTTGCTGTGCGCTTACAGAAGCTCCACGTTATTTCTGGTGCAGCTGAATTAGTCCAGGATTTTGCCGGGTCAGAGGTTCAAGGGTGTTCAGAGATTTAAAAGGGGTTTTGTATTTCAAAATGAACAACCCCCCACCAGCATTATCAACTTCGTTCTAAAGCTGGACTTTCTGGGACTGATCGTTCCACTTCATTTCATTTGGGTGCGTCTCGACAGACAGTTCCAGTTTCCAATACATCACTTAGGTGGGCCATTTGTTCCATTATAGCTTCTTGTGTTGATTGTGTAATGACTTCTTTTATTATTATATTTCAATCGCTATTATATCTATTATATTTCTCGTATTATATATTATAGCATGTTATATAGTTTCTGCGTATATCTAGCGTATACTTAGATACTTACGATATCTACGATTTTCGTTATGACCATTATCGTATTGCCTAATGCATGTGTGCATTATGCGATACCATATCTAGAATATATACGATCATAAGTATATCTAGGTATCGTGTGCGACGCAAATCTACCACTTATAATATCGCTTGTAATTATACGTACATTAGGCGGCTGGCCGTATTACGCACGGTAGCCCATAGCCATATCCTAGCCCGCCTAAAGAATATCCCTGATTGTTGATTGACATAATAAACCTATTATTGACCTTGTTGAAATCGCTATTATGTCCACAACCTTCTTCTCGTGGTATGCTCGCTTGCACTACCATCTGGCGGTAACCGCCTGGACAGGATACGTTATCTGCGGTACCTGAGTTGTATACGTATTATCGCGTATTGCCAACTAATGCGGTATTGTGCGTGTACACGATATCCTGGATTATATGCGATCACGCGTATCTGGGCGTCATCGGCCCGCAAGCTATGAAATACGCATAATGTCAGCGTATACGTTAGACTGCGTACGTGTACCTGTTATTGCTTAACCGCTATTATAATCCTGGTACTTCAAGTAATACAAAATTATTGTTGGGTACTTAAACCCTTCTATTGTTATTTTCAACTTTTATGCCCTTTGTATAGTTCGTTGCTTTCTTCCGAAGCGCGCGCCCGTTTTTGGGACGTGAAA
>BGPR01025315.1:12356-22427 GCA_013235015.1 Araneus ventricosus | reverse complement strand
TGAAATAAATGATTAAAAAATCAGGAATTGTGCCATCGGTTTGCCCAGGAACACGATTACTCAAAAACTCGACGAATAACGTGAGAGTGTAACGCGACGAATAACGTGAGAGTGTAACGCGACGAATAACCTGTAGTTCTTGTACCAAAATTGGAGAAAGTATCAGATTTTGGGCAAAATCCATCGATTAGAAAAGAATAAACTCTGTTCACTTTTATTAAAATAAATGAATAAAAAATCCGGAATTGTGTCATCGGTTTGCCCATGAACGTGATTACTCAAAAACGCAACGAATAACGTCAGATTCGTGTAGTTCTTGTACCAAAATTGGAGAGAGTATCAGATTTTGGGCAAAATCCATCAATGAGAAAAGAATAAATTCTGTTCACTTTTATTAAAATAAATGAATAAAAAATCCGGAATTGTGTCATCGGTTTGTCCATGAACACGATTACTCTAAAACGCAACGAATAACGTCAGATTCGTGTAGTCTTGTACCAAAATTGGAGAGAGTATCAGATTTTGGGCAAAATCCATCGACGAGAAAAGAATAAATTCTCTACACTTTTATTAAACTTGACTTGTTGCAAGTTCTTAAACTCTTGTAACCCTAGAATTTTGTCTTCTAATTTGCACTCACTTCTTGATGGATGTTATGAAATTTCGTACATTAGTGCATTCTCGATGAGAATACTATTTTAATGTTTGATCTCGACGAATTGAGCTCGCGCAAGGCCCGAGTGGACCTTCAGTATTATCGAGTCTCGAACTTTAGACTCTTTCACTAGGTCAAAGTTAAAAGGTTAAGCCAGAAAATATGAAAAATGAGAGTTCAACAAATAACACAGTAGAATTCCAGTGATCTAGATTAAAAGGGTATCGGGTAGATTCAGATGATTAGATTAAGATTAGAAATTAAGCAAAACAAGTAATATAAAAAAAAATTTAAGTCAATTCCTACTTAGGTCAACAAAGAAAAATTTTATTTTAGAAATTTATTTCCCCATATAAAACTAAAATTAATTAATGAAACTTAATTAATGAATTAATATTTGAAAAAACTGTATTAACATCAAGTGTCATCCACTACAAGATTTAAAAAATGTATCTGAACTTGAGTGGATGAATAAAAAGTATTTTATTAACGATTGAAAATTTGAACAAGATATATAAATAAATATATATAGGGAGAATGTGAACTAATAGTAGGAATTGAAAAAGACGTCTGATATATAAAACGCTGAACTTTAACTCATAAAATTAAGTTTAACAAACGTAAGATACAGAAAATTTTAAATACTGCAAGATTTGCATCTAAAAAAACCCCATAATTTCGACACTTTTTTCGAATATTTTGACATTTTTTCGAATATTTTGACATTTTTTTCGAATATTTAGACATTTTTCGAATATTTTTACATTTAAAAATATTTTGACATTTTCTTTCGAACATTTTGACATTTTTTTCGAATATTTTGACATTTTTCGAATATTTTGACATTTAAAAAATATTTTGACATTTTTTCCGATTATTTTTACTTTTTTCTTCCAAAATTGGTTTAGATAATTTGAAATTCGTATAATTGTGCTTCGGATGATTAAAGCTCTACTGCATATATAAACCGTTGAAGGGAAAGATTAGTTTGGCCTTAAAGCAGTTGAGGAGTTTCATATATTGCACAATACAGCAACCCATAATCCCCCTTTCATACTAAAAGGCCGCAACAAAGTTGAGCATGAAAATCGCACAATAAGACATTGCATCAACCCCAACCAACACTCAGAGGCATATTTTCAAAATTAATTTAACTCCTCCTCTTGCAAGCCCTAAGTCTCCCAACCCGACCTTTTAATTCACTCCCTTCCACCTCAAAGCGGGGGACAAACATCTCAACTCCGCCGGATTTAATTTCGGGCAGTTAGCCGCTTGGTTAAGCCTAATGTCCTCCACTCTGAAGACGAACAGACTGATGGATGAAGCACGGGGCTAACGAGGTGGAATATTTTCCAAATTTTAAATCCGGAAAATCGTCTTCAACCCCTGGGATGTTAATGAAAGTGGACCTGTGTCAATGGCGTCGAGGTACAAGAAGCATTTTTGCAGTAGGCCTGGCTCTAACTCAGTGCCATCCATCAACCTGAGGTGTAAACTCGTCTGTTGGCTGGCGGTGACGGTGGCGCGTGAAAATTTAATCACCTGCCTTCCTCCCACCCCCCAGCAAGGGAGAGTAGGTCTTTTCACTCTCATTATCTCCTCATCATTATCATGGCCTTTAGAATGGCCGAAGAGATTTGAGGTGAAGAGTTGAATCCGTCCGTGGTGCGGGCTGAGCTTTATTTGTGTCCTACAAAGGTAAATGGCACTCCGGTATGACGTATATAACTTTTTCCTCTCCGAGTAATATAATTATTTCTAAAAGGCGAAATAAAAGCACTTGCATATTTGTCTCCCTGGTACTGATGTTGAGATGTCTAGACAGAACGCCGTGCCTAATACCATTACGGTACCCGTACCGGTTGGATGGACATGGGACGGAAGATACAGACCACACCCCACACATGGACCCACAAGGCCCCCCAGCAGGGTGCCGCCCCCGACAACTTTATTGAATAAAGAAATTTTACAATATATATACATGGCCCCACACAATGTTGGGTTTTGCCTTTTGAAATATATACATACTATTACTCTTTGCTATGCATGTTCCAGGGCACTATTGACATTTACAAAAGAGTAGATACAAGATTATTGAACAGAATCATTATAAGAACATATACTTTGCCTAGGGTACTATACTCAAAATAAGAAGAAAGCTGTTAATCTTTAGAAAGGATACAATACAGTACCCCTTGGCCCATTAAGATCTTATATGATACTTGCTTAAAAAAAGATTTACTAAAACTAATTAAAATGATGCTGATGTTTTACACTTTTTAACTATGATACCATTCTGAAAGCTATGTACAAGACTCTGGTTCCCTTAATACTTTGTTTGATAACCGACACTAATATGCGATATTGAAATAACACGTTACTATTAATACTAAAGTGGACAATAACAAAAAATGAAAATGATATTGTTAATTATACCGAATACATGGCAAAATCTATGAAATACCAACATTTTTAACATCCGAAAATACACTAAACTGAGAAAACATTATACTAACCAAAACTAAGAATATATTATACTGAAATTGAGAGGAGGAATTTAAGTTCTATATACATGATTCTGCTAATTAATAAGGGTCAGAAAAATTATATTATGTGAACACCATATTCTATATTACTGATGCTGAGAATACACTATATTGAGAAAACACAGATACTAAGGAAATACTGTTCTTACATTAAGAAGAGGATGGCACATAAATAGATGATTTTCATTAATCTAACATTTAGCTTATGTTCTCGGCAATTTTAACATAAACTCATGTTATGCCTTTATACCTGTTTGCGAGTACAAATCAGCTGCTAAAATAAGAATATTCTATTTAAGTATTCGGGCAAAAATAGAGAATGAAATCTATTATATGATCTTAATTATAAAATTCACATGGAAAAGTCTAGTATTAGTATTGTCAATTTATTTTTAAAATGTCATTATGTTGATGTATGAATTGAATCATTTGACAAATTTTTGTCCTCAAAGTTTTGTTTTCTATGATACTTTTACACCAAGGACTGGTACTTTATGTATATACTTTATGTTATTTATACTTTATGTTTATTGGTACTACATGTTTACTGGAGGCGGAGTACGAAGATGATATGAGAGAGTTAGGAGACACTCCGTTGCATAATGTGAGGGTGATCCAACAGCTCCACAGTTACAGAAGTCGTTCCGCGCCAGATGGAATCTTTTTAGAAAGGTGGGGAACGGACCATGTTCCGTGAAAAAGATGGTAATTTCACGGGGCCAGTTATGGGAATGAGGCGAAACCGTTGGGAGCAATTTGTTGAACAGGCGACCTGTTTTGCCTTTTTTCCAAGTATCCTGCCATTCTGAGAGAAGTAATTTCCATAGGTGTGTTTTGACATGTGACACTGGATAAAGTATGTTGTATGGAATACCTGTTGAGATGTCTAGACAAGAAGGGTGATTCCACTGAGTCCTAAAATGTGTAACATCAGTTTCTACGTATTCAACGAGAACGCATTTAGTTCATGTGTGACATCGCAGTCACCATGTTCAATTGTAGCTCTTGCATGAGCATACTCAACTTGCCGACAGGTAGCGTCTACCTAAATCAAATCTGTATATATTGGAACAACCTGTATATATTGTAAATAAACTATATATTTAAATAATCAATACAGTCCGCTCAATTCGACGAATAAAACGCAAACGATAAATATTCCAGGCGCTTCAATTTTTGGTAAAATGTCATGACATTTTATACAAGTATAAAAAATATAAGGAGAAGAATTTTTGGCATTCATATAGAAGCTATTTTGTTATTAAACTTTTAATATTTTCTTCATATCAAATATTGGGCATATTTTCCCCCGAAATCAATAGTTTCGAGTTATTATGGGTCTTCATTTTGAAATTCCTTCCTAAAACGTAAAAATTAATCCCAATTTTTGTTTGGAAATGATTAGCTAAATTAATAAAAAAAATTTGAACGATTTCGAATAATTTTGGAGCATTTGGAACTTTAATCATAAAGGCTATTAATTGTTATTAAAAATTACATTTATACCCATGACACAAAAGTAAATAAATATATTGCAGTGTAATTTTGCGTGTTGTCTTAAATAGTCATTTTATTAAAGTCTGCAAAATTTCAAATTGATTAGTTGAAAAGTTAAATAAAAAAAGATTTTGTAAGTCCCTGGTAGCCTTAAGGCGAGAGGCGTCTGTTCGCCGCTCAGTACTTCTTAACCCTCTCAAACCGAGCGAGGCGGTCTGAGGCGGTTTAAAAAATTTTCTCTTAGTAGCGGCGAAGGCCGGTCTGAGGCGGTTTAAAAATTTTCTCTTAATAGCGGCGAAGGCCGGTCTGAGGCGGTTTAAAGAATTTTCTCTTAGTAGCGGCGAAGGCCGTTCTGAGGCGGTTTAAAAATTTTCTCTTAATAGCGGCGAAGGCCGGTCTGAGGCGGTTTAAAGAATTTTCTCTTAGTAGCGGCTAGCTGTCGGTCTGAGGCGGTTTAAAAATTTGATTGAAGCGGCTTAGCCTATCTCGATGGTTTGGGGTACCTTAATTCTCATTGAAGTGCTAAGGAAGGTCGGTCTGAGGCAATCATCCCCACCTGAATAGCGGCGAAGGCAGACTGAATGGCAGGTAACCCTTTACTCTGAATAGCGGCGAAGTGAGGTCTAGGGCGGCTTAAAGAATACTACTTACTAATAGCGGTTAGCTGCAGGTCTGGGCAGGTTTAAGAGCTTCCACTCGAATAGCGGCGAATTGTCACGCGAGGCAGTTTAAAGGGAATTTTCTCTAATGGGCGAGAGGTCTGAGGGGTTTAAAAAAATTTTACTTTAATATCGGCGAAGGCCGGTCTGAGGCGGTTGTCTAATTTCTAATAGCGGTGAACGGTCTGAGGCGGTTTTAAAATTTTCTTAATAGCGGCGAAGACCGTCTGAGGCGGTTGGCTTTTGAGGGAGTAGGATCTTGAGATCGCTTAGGACATAAGCGCGGTAGGGGGGTCCAATTATCCTTGCCAACCACAGTCCATTTCCGTGCGCCTTAAGGGAAAGTTATAGCAGGGGTGGAGCGGTGGGGTAAATGACCTCCCATGTTGGGAGAGTCCAATTCAAGGCGCTTTCACCCAAAAAAATCCCGATTTAAAAGGAGCTAGAAGAAAATAGTCGTCTCGGGATTAAAGAGTTAATGAATAATTTTTCTTTTTTAATTTCGTCATAAGTGGCGCTTCGCATGCACGTTACCTAACAGTAAGCTTTGACACTTTTTTTAGCGTTCCGCCAGAATTCTGTTAATGTGTTCTGGCAACAGCTTGTTCGTATTCTTGTTCGTGATGTACGTATCTATGTTGACTTAATGTAAAAATAAATGTTTTTTGGTTTGTAATACGAAGAAAGTAATTGGTTGAACACGGCTTAAATATAATGTAATTAGATAATACAGTGGATTTTACGCAAGCATAGTAGGTTCATTTGAACTTTATTACCAATAAGCAGAAACATTTGTAAAACAGTCAGAAAGACAATAAGGAATAAGTACAGTCAAATCCTGGTATAACGAACCAGGTATATAAACGACCTCTCGGTTTTAACGAACTTTTCAAATAGTCCCAATCGAACTCCTACGCCACTTCTGCATTTTGAAACTCTTGCCACTATCTTCGAAAGAAAGGAATTTGGATACGGTGAATCAAAATTTCCACTTTCCAAGCTTAGTTTCAGCTCTTTAACGAAAAATCACTAATTAATTTCACATTTTAGAGAAATAAATATAAGTAATTAATTTCACTGTTTAATTTTTAAGGACAAATATTTATTTTTATTTATTACATTCCGTTAGTAGTTGCAATTTAGTGTAATTTTTGTTCAACACAGAATTACATTTAAGTATTATGGGAAATCTTGTGTAGCCAATATTTGAAAAATCGGATATAGTTAATCTTCGGCTATAGCGAACTTTTGGAACGGTCCATTGAAGGTTCGTTATAACGAGGTTTGATTGTAGTTTTCGTTTTAATATTAAAGTGATAGATGGATCTCGATGCATAATTTAAGAAGCCCTCATCTACAAAGCACAATCAAACATTAATGTTGTTTATATAGATGCGAAATCATCGAATTACTCAATTATTAACAAGATAAAACAAAGTTAAAATGACAAAGTTATTTCCTTTATGTATCCTAAAGACATATCAAATGTGGAAAGGGGGGGGAGAATAATTTTGTTGATCCTTTAACATGAAAAGAAACATTAAGGCTACCCATTTCCTTTATATTCCCCTTTATAACAGTTCTATTAACTCGAGTTTATTCTTTCGCTATTATGTTCTTAAACTCGTGTTTCTTTAAAGCTTATTATGTGCACCAACCCATTAAACAAAAGGTAGAGAGAGAAGAAAAAATAATAACAACAAAAGTAAAAATAAAGCATCCAACCGGGTTAATAAAATTTTTACAAAATATTAAAGCAGTTTACCATTTTTCTTTCTTCCCCCGAAAACGGAGCAAAAGATGCCGCTGGTTCTGTTGTAATTAAAACAAATGGACGAAAATGGCTCGGATATTTCCCGAGACTGCATACTGAGAAGCGCCACCTAGCGAGCAACTCGATGACCATGAAGAATGGAAGGAATTCCAATAATTACTTCGTCTTAGACGAAGAGGAAGAGTTTCCCTGAAACAATTGTTTAAGTAGGGAAAACAATGTGTAACAATTAAGTATAGTCTTTTTTTTTTTCTCTTCACCCTATGTTTTGTCTTTAGCCTTCGTATCAGAACCAGCAGGGTAATTAATTTTAAGAGTCTCTACCCAGATTTTTCAAAGATGCGATGGTTTATGACTTTAAAAAGGGAGACGGGTGAGTGTTATATATTAATAAATGACTCCTGAGTCTTCTAGGCGGCTTTCAATTTCAGAATGTACTAGAAGAAATGGGTTAAAATTTAATTTCCTCTGTACTTGTCCCAACAGTTAAGTTCGTTCGCAAGGCATCATTTTCAAGACGATGATAACACTAGTGCATCATTTTTAAGACGATGACAACACTAGAGCGTCATTTTCAAGACGATGATAACACTAGAGCATCAATTTTAAGACGATGGTAATACTAGAGCATCCTTTTTAAGTCGATGATAACACTAGTGCATCATTTTTAAGACGATGATAACACTACTGCATCATTTGTAAGTTGATGATGATGATAACGCTAGAACATCATAATTTAATTTTAATTACTCTAATATTCATTTCATAGATCTGAAAGAGCATTTATTCATCATCATAGCTCCAGAGTTTGATAAATTTTTAAAAAATTCTCCCGAACATCAAGGAAGATTTTTTTACCATTTTTCCAGAACCCAAGAGAGAAAAACAGCCCTTCTTTCTCAGAAAGGTTCGAACGGACTTGAAGATAACCTCCCGAGGAAAAAAATAGACCTTCCCCACCGACGATTGATACTTTTTCGTTTCTTTTGCAACTCAACCCTTCTCTGCGCATCCAAGCAGGCGATCTTTCTTCGTGTGCCACAGTCCCAACTTCCTCAACCCCTGTACCACCCTTCGCTGTTTATTATTATTGTTTTTTTCATGAGGAAGGGGCGGTGGTGGCGGAAGGTCTTCTCTCTTCTGAGGGATGGGAGAAGAAAATTTTGGTGCATAAAGTCTGGCGAAGGGACATCCATCTCTGTCAAGATGGTTGGCGAACTGAGGCTCGATGTCATCTGTCACTCCTGGAAAAGACAGAAAGCGAAGTATCGCTGTCAACTCGCTGCTGGAGGAGGGGGGAGGAAGGGGTGGTCACGTGACGAGGACTGTCCCCTGCCGTTGTCGTCCTGAAAGTCTTTTGCAGGTTAAGTTTCCTTCATTGAATAAAGGACCCGTTCTTTTAAAAAGCGATTCGTTTTCGGTCGGATTCTTGCTGTGAGGGGTTCAGGAGATTTCCCACATCGCTATCGTGACACTCACTTTCTTTGGAGAAGGATTCTTGGCTGTAATTTGTTCTTCACGGCTTAGACGCAAAATTGCTTCAGAATTGTATCAGAAGTAGTTGAGTAACTTTTATCATTATTTTTTTCAATGCACTACCCTTTTTACTTTCTCGTATACAAAGAGAAAGTATTGTAATCGGCAAAATATTCGAACTCGAGATTTTGACGAATCTCCACGTTTTTGACCTCCCTGAGTCCGAAAAACACAATTTGGGAATTATGTCTGTCTGTGTATCTGTGAACACGATAACTCAAAAACTATTAAAGCTACATGGATGAAATTTGACGTGTGGTCTTTGCACATAATTTGTAGGCTTCTATCAAAGTTTGGACAAAATCCGTTTACGTGAAGTCTGTCTGTCTGTCCGTGTTAATGTGAACGCGATAACACACGCACTTAAATATCTAGGTGGATAAAATTTGGTACGCATTTTTATCATCGAGAATGTAGGTTTGTATCAAATTTTGGACTAAATCCGTCAAAGGGTTGACTGTCTGTCTGTATAATTGCATACTTTTGAACGCAATAACTTCTTTAAAAAATTACTTTGATAAATGAAATTTGGTATATGTCCTTCTTACCTTTATGGTAGATTTGTGTCCAATTTTTTGTCAATCTGTTAAAAAAAGGGCGTTAAAATTGCAAATTTCGTTTTCTTTATCTTAACCCAGCCCTATTGGCAATCACGCCGGCTTCTAATTCCACTTCCGCATTGGACGACCTTCGGAAATCGTAGTATTAAGTTTCGCTTTTTTTTTCCTCCACTGCGTTAGGGGTTCTTGTTCGCTTCACTGCCTTTTAGCTTATATTTTTCTCTACATGTGTTAGGAGTATACGAGAAACTTTAGGGGAGACCACTCCGCTGGTTTTTTCGGACGACAGCACACTTTTGCCACTCTAACTTCTATCGGGACAAATCCTATCGAGTCACCGCAATTGAAAAGTAAATAAGATTTGGAAGCATTACTTTATAAAATATGATTTAAACGTCTATGCGGCCAATTTCAGTGAAATGTCGTCAGTCCGGATAATTTTCTGAATTGTTTCCGGTTATAGATATTGAACATTTATTAAGATTCAACTTCCTGTTTTGAAGTACGTTTCAGCCTCGTCGTCAAATTTAACGTCCTCTAGGCCAACATACACAGCGAATCTTCTTTTATACAACTGGGTTTACAGCCTAACGAGTGGACGTTTGAGCCTCGTCGTCAAATTTAACGTCCACTAGGCCCACATACACAGCAAATCTTCTTTTATAGAACCGGGTTTACAGCCTAACGAGTGGACGTTTGAGCTCGTCGTCAAATTTAACGTCCACTAGGCCAACATACACAGCGAATCTTCTTTTATACAACCGGGTTTATAGCCTAACGAGTGGACGTTTGAGCCTCATCGTCAAATTTAACGTCCACTAGGCCCACATACACAGCAAATCTT
>BGPR01025314.1:0-22430 GCA_013235015.1 Araneus ventricosus | reverse complement strand
TTCGGATTTAATTCGATATAACAGACTCCTTGCAAGATCATTTTTGGAAAAAATAAGAGCAAAAAAAGAAAATTGTTAAAAATATTTTTATTACAAAATGACATATTTATATCAGCATAAGATCTATGTTTACAAGCAGATTCCCAGAATAAAATAAAAGGATCTTATGGAGACACTTAACAATGTTGTATGAAATATAATATACAGACATGTCCAAAAACTGCAATAATCATGTAAACAATATAAGTTTTAATATTCAAATTAATTAAATACAAATCTGAGATAATATACTCTATATTGCATGCAAAATTTCAACAAAAATATATCTTAATGGAATTTCCACTATACTAGATCAGGATTTCTTCTCGTGGAGATAACCGAATCGCAATAATTACAGGGTGTCCTCAAAGGACAATTACCCTTAAGAGAAAATCCTTTTTTACAACATTCTGCAGTAAAATGGAAATATTTGTTGATTTGTTAAAGAAATTTAATTGCATACAAGCAAAAATTTTAAATTAATGAGCTGACTTAAAATGAAATTAAATAATACGTTAATAAACAACAATTTATATGTTTAACAAAAAAAAAGTACACTTACAACCAATAAGTAACATATTTTTCTCTCATCTCGTCATTAAGAATATGCACTTATTTTCATTACCTGCATTAAAACGATACATGTTTTCCGTCTACACTCAATAAAACACTATAATATTACAAAATTTATTTTCAAGGTTATCGATTAACCGTTAACACTTTTTACACCCACAAAATATTTTAAAGCACATTTAACAGGTGTACGGTTTCCATCTAATGCACATCTGTTATAGCGTCGTTAAAGCATTACAATGTCAGGGTACTGTAAAACTTGAAAGAAAAGTAACAGTTCTGTAATACGTATAAGGAACGTACTGTATCATTTGAAAGTCATGGCATCAGACACGGGGACATGGTGCGGCGTTCTGTATCATTTGAATTAAAATAAATCAATGACAGTACAATGATGTAGAATGTTGTATGGTACATGATGGAAGATTTTATGTCAAGTCAAAATGAGAAATGGATATTTTATCATTGAAAAAATAATTCACCTGAAATCTTAACTAATGTTTGGTGCACATGAATTAAAAAAAAATCGTTAAACTACATAAGCAGCAAACATGCTGATAATTTTTAGTCAGTGTATAAAAGTCTCTTCAAATGCCTCGACTGAGAAACCAGCTTCACTAAAAATCACAGATGTATGGTTTCTTCACTCTCTAGGGTATACGTCAGCAGATGTCTCTTAAAAAATAACGAATTAGAAATTTTGCGCTCAAGTCGCAAGCATACCTTATCTTTTTCATATGCATATGTAAATGTGTTCTTAAACTCGACTTAGCACAAAAGCATTTATTACACATAATCGCATACAGACGGTATCTCTTTCGTATGCGTGCGAAAATGTATATTTAAATTAGGAAGCTGAGAAAATATTTTATTTCAAATGTCTACGGTTTCTCTTTTGTATGAACCCTTAAATGTCTTCTTAAAGTTGTCGCATCAGAATACGCTTTATTACACACCAAACAGACAAAAGGTTTCTCTTTAGTATGAGTCCGTAAATGACCTATTAAATGCACACGCTGAGAAAATGTTTTATTACATATGTCACATGCAAACGGTTTCTCTTTTGTATGCGTCCGTAAATGTATTTTTAAAACCGAAAGCTGAGAAAAAGTTTTATTACAAAAGTCGCATGTTTCCGAATTCTTTTTCGTATGCGTCCGTATATGTCTTCTTAAAGCTGACGGATCAGAAAATGCTTTATTACACACGTCACATAGAAACGGTTTCTCTTTCGTATGCGTGCGCAAATGAGTCGTTAAAGTAACTCGCTGAGAAAATGTTTTAGGACAAATGTCGCATGCAAACGGTTTCTCATTTGTATCCATCCCTAAATGCATCATTAAATGTGCATGCTGAGAAAATGTTTTTTGACAAATGTCACATGAATACTGTTTTTTCGTATGCGTCCGTATATGCATTTGTAAATTAGAATTCCGATAAAATGTTTTATTACAAATGTCGCACGCAAACGGTTTCTCCTTTGTATGGATTCCTAAATGTCTTATTAAATGAGCATGTTGAGAAAATGTTTTTTTACAAATGTCACATGCATACGGTTTCTCTTTGGTATGTGTCCCTAAATGTCTCATTAAATTAGAATGCTGAGAAAATGTTCTATTACAAATGTCACATGCATACAGTTTCTCTTTTGTTTTAAACGTCCGTAAATGTGTTTTTAAAGAAGAATGCTGAGAAAACTTTTCGTTACAAATGTCGGATGCAAACGGTTTCTCTATAGCATGAGCCATTAAAAGTTTTTAAGTGAGACCCTTTAAAAATGCTTTATTACACACATCATATGGTTATCGTTTTCCTTTAGAAAGTGTCCATGAACGTGACTTTAAATATTGCTCTTGAGAAAAATCTTTACTGGAAAAGTCGCATGCACATGGTTTCACTTTTTACGAGTCTGTAAATGCTTCCTTAAACTTTGCTGCTGAGAAGACGATTTACCACATTAACCACAGGAATATGGCTGTTTCATTTCTATAGGTAACAACAAATTTGTTCTGAAAAAACTCTATTTTATTCGTCACAAGCGGACAGCACCTCTCCAGTGTCACTTTGGATAAGAATTTCATGTAAAGGTTAAGATGTGTCTTTAGATTTGCTTGGTGGGAATGTCCTTTACTACTTGAGTCATAGAATAAAAGTTCCTCCTTTGTATATGCGTATAAAAATATTCACAAATGTATATTAATAAACAGTATTAGGTATAGTAAATGAAAAGTAGTAAACATTAATAACTTGAGAAATTTTTATTTCCTTTTTCGTAGAGCTGGGTTCAATCCAAGATATTTCATATGCAGCTTTAGATCTGTTTATCTTAGAACGGCCTCTTCTTCTCACAATGTCTGCTTCTGTTATTTTTTTTTTGAAAGAATGTAGTTACTCAGTAGCCTTTTTCATAGTCGGGTACACTTCGAAATTACACCATTCATCAAGATTCTTCAGAATGCGACTTTGAAATCTAAATAAAATAAAATAGTAAATGCAATTTTATACAAAGGGATACTGATAATAGTCAAACATCCAAATATTAAAACATATCTAACATCTATCTTTACACAAAATTTACCTTAAAACATATATAAACCTTAAATAATAACGAGATCAACTCTCACATATAGGGCAATTAGAAAAGAATGCCTGAAATTTGAAGGGCTACATTTGTGCAACAAAACAACTTGGAGATCCTATCTATAAATCATTTTAAAGGGGACGTTCTAAAGCTGTATTTGATTGGCCAGAAGGCAGGGTTACGGTGATTTAAATCAGTTGATGAAAATCGCTGATTTAAATCAACTGATTTTTTTTAAAAAAAAATCACTGATTTAAATCACTTTATTTTAAATATCAAGTTAATCTGCTTTAATGAAATAAAATTGTTCATGTACCTTTAAATAGTGATTTTAAAATATTTTTAAATGTTTATTTAAAGAAAGAATATACAGAACATAAAAATATTTCAATGAATTGGTGTAACTAGAGTACTTTCCATATCTTTATTTTTGAGAACACAAGCAAATTACATTTTAAATAAATATCTAATGAGCAACACAATAAAATACAAAGTGTGAGATGCTCCTTTTTTATAAAATAAAATAAATATTGTGAAAGGATCATGTTCACAAAGCAAGAACATACTAAAATGCAGTGAGTTTCGTTTTAATATTGGAGAAAATTAAATAGTGTTGGGAACAACAAAGTTTTTATATTAAATAATGTTCAAATGTAAGATAAGTAATACATATAAATGTTCCAAAAGAAATACAAACATCTACATAGTACAATTTAAACTATGATCTATACTTATAAAAGGCAATGTTTGTGTGTGCGTGCGCGCAATGTCCAGACGAATCTATCACACTTATAGTCAGGAAATTTGACACACAGCTGATGGTGACTCAATGCACCTCGAAGCTTGAATTAAAAAAAATTTAATCTAGAAAATTTTTTATTTAACATTTTGTGTTGTTTGGGGTGATTTTTCGCTCCAATTTCTCGATGCATGTTTTTGGATAATTGTACAAAAAAATAGGTACAGCATTGGAAAGAGAAAACTATTTCTGTTCTAATGAAGTTTGTTTCGTACGTTTAATGTAATTTACTGAATTTTGAGAAATTTTTGAAAAATAGTCACTTTTATGTTTATTTTCAATTCAGATTTCTTAAAATTCTCGCTTAAATAAATATTAAACTTTATTTATTATAAATAACAAGCGCATAGAATGGTTGATGTGTAAATTATATTTAGAAACACATTTTTGAGTCCAGGTTACAAAAAGTTACTTCAGAAAATTTCAGTGACTTGTCACCTAGTTACTGGTTTCTTTACTTTTTTATGCTTAGTAAGAAGTAGTCTATTCTCAAGGTCAAGGTAAAATAAACCTTAATCCAAATACTTGAAAGGGGAGAGGAGAAGAGTATGATATTTAGCTCTTGGAAGATTGCAACATTCCTAAGACATCCTTAGTCTATTATCCAATAAAGGGTAGAGAAGGATAATTCTTATTTTTGAAAAGGGGGGAACAGGATATTCAGTCATTTGTGCAGTTCATGTAAAAGAGAGCCTGCTTCTCACTTGTGCAAAATTTGTTTGACCAGAAGAGCCATATCTAAAAATTTTATATATTCTAACACACAATAATATATCTATAGCCAAGAAACGTAATTTCTATTGTATTGCTCCTTTTTTCCTCAATAAAATTGTCTTATATTTCAAAAGTATATTATTCTTTATATTTAGTTCACAAATATTTTTTTAAACAGTTGTTACATGTTTGAATTAATTTTTAAAAAAATATGTTGTTGTTTTTACTTTCTCGTATACGAAGTTATACAAAGAGAAAGTATTGTAATCGTCAAAAAATTCGAACTCGAGATTTTGACGAATCTCCACGTTTTAGACCTCCCTGATTCCGAAAAACACAATTTTGGAATTATGTCTGTCTGTGTGTGTGTCTGTGAACACGATAACTCGAAAACTATTAGAGCTACGGGGATGAAATTTGGTATGTGGTCTTTAAACATAATTTGTAGGTTTCTATCAAATTTTGGACAAAATCCGTCAACGGGAAGTCTGTCTGTCTGTATGTTCGAGGTCATGCGAACGCTATAACTCAAAAACTTGAAAAGCCAGATGGATAAAATTTTATACACAGTTTTATCGTCATGAATGTAGGCCCGTATAAAATTTTGGGCAAAATCCGTCAAAGGGTTGACTGTCTGTCGGTCTGTATAATCGCATACTTGTTCAGTTTTGAAACTAACTCCCTGCGCATCCCTACTAGTGGCAATGCCTGTGCAAGAAAGGGACGCTCCGAAACTTGGCAGTTTGCCAAAAACCAATTCTGGAGTGATTTTGTAAGGAAGCAAACATTTAGGGAGTCTCGCCAGGTCCTGTTGCGCAAAAGAATGAGCAGAGGATTTGAATTTGTTTTGATCCTTCAAACCACGCGTGGTTCCAACTTTGGTTTACTTGCGACGGAAGTTTATTTGACGTCTTTTATTATTCTAGTTTTCTCTACATGTGTTAGGAGTATACGAGAAAGTTTAGGGGAGACCACTCCCGCTGGTTTTAAAAAAGAAAGTACAGCTTAATGACTGGTATGTTTTTATATATATAATTCTACGACTGTAGGCCTCAATGTCTAATATACAGATGTTAAATATATATATATATAGTTTTAAAAAATCATTAAAACAAAAAAAAAATCGATTTTTTTGGAAAAAAAAATATAAAAAAAATCAACAACCCTGCCAGAAGGAGAGGGCACGACTTGGGAAATTCAATTCGGGATGAAACTTGACATAATAGTAGCATACCATTAGGGTGTTCACACATTAATCTAAAAAAGTGCACTGGCCAGTCAATTCGGAAGAAATGGCCCTCAAACTTTGGGCACAACTTGCATACCAGTAACTCTTCGCAAGCAATCAGTCCTCGGATAACTTAGATGTCAGTGCGCTCCCAAAACATTCGCTATGTCCGCAGTTCGGTCCTGGAGGCGTATTTTAAAATTATTTATTTATTATTTTTTTCAGAATTATTCCAAATTAAATTTAAAAATATTTTAAATTAAAGCTAATTATTTTAATGCAGAAAATAGCTTTATTTATATGATATTCGAATTACAGATAAAATAATATATAAACAGTAAAATAATTATAAACGCATCTTTAATGGTGACCAATATTAACTATAATGACTCACATCATAAAACATTTTTATGTAGGCATCATCCTTCATAATATTTAGAAGTTTATTCTAAATTTATTAATTATTCATATCATAATTGAATTATTGATAAATTCATTTTATAAGTACTAAAATAATGATAAATATAACTTCAAATATAATAAATCATAACTATAATTACCCACATCATGAAAGATATTTTTTAGTCTTCATCACTCATAAATTTTATAAATTCGTTCTACGAATTTCAAACGATAATGAGTAAAGACATTTACCCATTGGTCCCTTTTCAATTATTGCAATTTCGGACCATCTGCCTATGCATTTAATAGATTAACAGCTGCTCTCTGCTATTTTGACTCCATCATTAAAATATCGACGATCTCAATATGTATTCAATATATTAACATCTGCTCTCTACTGTTTCCAAAATAAAATAAGAACGAAGAATTTGTGAATACAAAAACCCAATAATTTAAAACTTTCAATGAATTTAAAATGATAATTTTAATTATAGTTAACATTTATCACCATTAAAGATGCATTTAAAATTATTTTAGCTATAATTCAAGTATCATATAAATAAATTATTTTCTGCATAATAATAATTAAAGATTTAATTTAAAATATTTTTTAAACTTTTAATTTAATTTGGAATAATTTTGAAAAAAAAACCACAGCCAGGACCGAACGGCGGACCTAGGGAATGCTATGCGAGCGTACTGACATCTAAGCACTGATCGCGTGTGAAGAGTTACTGGTATATAAGTTGTGCCCAAAGTTTGAGAACCATTTCCACCGAATTGGCAGGCCATTATACTTTTTTAGATTAATGTGTGAACACCTTAATGGTGTGCTACTAATATGCCAAGTTTCATCCCGATTTGAATTTCCCAAGTTATGCCCTCTCCTTGTTAGTAACATTCCTACAAATTTCCCGAAATGCTCAATTTTTCTAGAGAATTCTTTTGGTGGGAATAAAAATTAATAGTTTAAAAACCTGCGACAATGGAAGAAAAAACTCAAATACAGACCTCAAAGGGCAGAAAATACTTTAAAACCCAATAATTTGACAATGCAACCATAATTTATTGGCATCAAGAAATAAAATCTATACCAATTGAAGGGGTTACAAAGGATAGAAGCCATAGGATAGGTAGGATGGGAGGTTCGACTGAGAAATAACTCAAGAATTTTTAATGTAACTAGGATTTGTCGGTTTATATATGACTGATGTGTTTAAGGGGATAATACCATTTTTTTACGTTAATTCTTTGGCCACTGCGTAGAAAAATAGTGTTTTAAATGTCATAGGGGAAAGTTCAACTCCTGATAAGCAATACTCCACATTATTTTCATAACTCCTTTCATTTTTTATTTTCGTTTTGAGGTTTATGTTTTTATTTTCATATAGCTTTTTGTTGTTGATGCCGCCAGGGCAGGCCTCAAGAAGTGCAGGAGCAGGGATAAACGGTGGACAAGCGATTATGTGATTCTTGTCGCTGCTCTTTATGTTGTTATTAGTGACTTAGCACGTGTAACTGGTGTCTCCGCCATGTTATTATTTTTTCACCAACCGCTCATCAGATTTAAATTTATAAATTTCCATAAATACACTAATATTTTTTTCCATTTATACCCCGTCCCCACTGCTACGCGACTAGCGGGATCCGATTGGAAACCATTTTCTATGCCTTTAAATGCATATTATATTTTTTCAGTTTTAAAGAATGAAACGTTATTAAACGAGCTGGAGTGTTTCGACTTTTCCGTATATCAGGCAACTAGCAGTAGCCGCACGGCATAGCGACTTCAACAAAATAAAGAAACCACACAATGACATAAAATAAAGTTTTGAAAATGAAATCGAAACAAAAAATGTATTTTGCTGATTTTTCCCATTTTTTTTCTTCGCGACAATGACAATATCGACATAATCATTCTTTTTTTTTTAAAAAAAGCGACAACGAAATTATGAAGTTTGCTGCACACGATATTACAGTTTAACCAGCCATCGGAAACACCTATGTAGGAGATAGTTATATCATACAATCGTATTACATATTTATATCGTTATTTTACGAATTCAAACGCAAATTTTATTTATAAAATCTTTGTTTAATATGGAGCTCATAAATACATATACAAATACATAAAAGATCACATTCATTTTTGGTAAAAGAACATGATATAAATACGTAATATGATGCACGATATAAATATCTCGCGCGCATGCTGAAAAACTGAGTAAAAATAATTTTCATGATTCTCTTTGGAACAACCAGCTGGTAAGTAATACATCAGTCAATATAGTCATTCATCATTCTTCCTCTAATATTTTACCGCCAGATGGCGCAGACTTACGCAGAAATCTCTTCCGCGAAAAACAAAAAAGTTATTTCCTTTTTACACGGGAGTAGACGAAAAAACTCTGACTCCATCAGGGGAAAAAATTAATTTAAAAAACGAACAAAGGTATTTTAAACGACCTTGTTTTAAATCAAAGACAAATGTTTGATTTATTACCTGAAAAACAATTGAAAACGATAGCGTTATTAGAACGTCGGATGCGAGAACTTAAAAATTCAAGATGAAGAATTTTAGATAGAAGAGACTATATTTTAAAAATTTCTCAAAATTCAGCAAATTACGTTCGAAATAAACTGCATTAGAACGGAAATCGTTTCCTTTTTCCGATGGTGTATCTATTTTCTTATTACAATTATCAGAAATGATGTAAGGGGGAAATATAAACCGAAAATGACCCCAAACAACACAAAACATTAAGTAAAAAATTTTCTAAATTAGATTTTAAAATTTGGGCTTCGAGGTGCATTGAGTCACCATTACTTGTTACCAAATTTCATGACTATAAGTGCGATAGATTTGTCTGAAATCGGACACAAACACGCACACAAACAATGCCTTTTATATGCATAGAAATTGGAAGTTTTTTGCTTCGCCGTCTGTAGAAGAAAACAGAATATGCATTTTGGACGTTTTCCTTTCTTTCTATTACAGCCGACATTTTATACATAACCAAGATTTTGTTGGCAAGGCCACATACCAAATTCCATTTCTCTAGTTTGCTGTGTTGCTTAGTTATGTTCTTCATAGCCAATAAATAGGAAGGATATTCAATATACAGTTTGGTGAATTTTATTCAAAATTTGAAGCATATGTACAATTCTGATGATAAAACTATACACTAAATTTAATCCTTTTTTTTTGCGTTTTTGAGTTATCGCGTCCATCTGCACAGGGTTGGACCGAAAGACTTTCCGTTCACGGATTTCCCCGAAAATTTGATAGAGATATATAATGAGAGTGTTTAAAGCGCATAAAAAATGTCACCCTTCTATATCGCCAGGCATTCGAGTGATGACGTTCACAGAGACAGACATAGTTGGAAGAAAGGTGTGTTTTTCTCCCTCCGGTAAGTTTAACATCCAGTGGCCGATAGGTGGAGACTCATCAACACCTAGAGGTCAAATTGTTGGACGATTACGAATAGTTTCTCTTCCTTTATGAGAAGGTATAAAAAAACAGCCCTCTAAAATTTTTAAACTCTATTTTATGACTGATTGATCTACGGTACAAACCACCCTAATTATACGACTCAACTGAGCGGAGAACAGCAAAAACTCCGGACAAGGAGCCTTATTTGGAGAAAATAATCCCATCGGTTTGTGTTCTCAGCTAGATCATTGGCGACCAACTTCCTTTCCAGTCTGGCGAAAGGAATGGCAGAAATATTGGAGCCTTACACAATGTACACCTATAACTCTCAGAAGTGGGGGGAAGAAAATTCAATAATTTGAATTACACTCCCAAAATGATCTTTTTACACATAGGCAACTGTGTGTATCCTTTAGAAAGGCCACTAAATCTAGAAATACTCCAGATGATTCCACTATGACATCAAATATTGATTGAACACAAAGAGGTATTATCTATATAAATATTTTTCTCACATGGCTCCCAAAAACGAGTTACTTAGCTATACGATTTGGCAACATCCATAGCAATCGATAAATCAAGTGATTTTACTGTCGAAACGTAAAAAAAAAAAAAATAAATAAAAAAAATAAAAAAATAAAGTGCGGTATCAGAAATGGAATTTCTTTTATTCGAAAAATGTGGTAATCCTGATATACAACCCACCCCACCCCCTTTTGGAGTTTTTTAACGGTTATAGCGATTAAGACATGCTTCACGACAAACCGCACAAGAAACTGTGGTCTTAAGTCTTAAAAAAGTCTTATGCAAAAGAGAAGACAAAAAACACAATTACATGAGAATGAATCTGTTCAATTATACTCGCAAATGTTACATTTTGTAAAGAAACAACATCTGTTTTTTAATCAATGCAAACATAAAAAAATAATTTGTACTTAATAAACAACAAAAATGTGTCTTGTTTCTCAAAATGGCACTTTCATTAAATCCTATTATCAATATCCAGTCTTTATCTTCTAAGAGAATTTTCTATGTGTAATATCAATTTCTTTAATTTATAACTACCCTTTGTCAATACTGAAAAGCAAGAGACTTTTCCATGTTGCTTTACATCTGTTTGCCTTTAATCTACATATATAAAACGCTAAGGTGGAAAAGGACGAGGCGGAAAAAATGGATCCTTTTTTTTTTTGTCGATGGCAATGTCTGTTAAAAAACAAAACCGGAAGCCTCCGCCATGTTAGGCATAACTTCATAGGAATAGCCTGTTACTATATTCGGAATCAAAAACTTGCAAATAAATTTTATCATATCTTCCTCTCAATCTAAAATTCAGTAATCTTTAAAATTATGTTCTACATTTTAATATTTAATTTAGAATTAATTATTATAAATATAATTTTTTTAACAATTTCTTCTTGAATGGCGCCACTGGCTTAACAGAATGATCGGTAAATATAACATTTTTAAACGTTACAATGTACAGTGCCTACAAATAACGTTTTATTCGAACGCATCGTAACTGCAAATACTGTAGGCTAAGGTTCAGGGCCAAAAAATTTTATTCCTTTTTGATTAAGGTAAAAACATTAAAAGGAAATCAGTTTAAGATTTTTAATTCTTAATAATATTGTCTTTTTATGTTCATAGTGCTAAGATGCGACACCACAATCTCATCAATATTAAATATAATTTGTTTTTAGAATTAATTTTCAGAATAATTATATTTGTTTTAATTTTGCAACTCTTATGTATTTGTTCACTTATGCACTTTAATAATTTTTTTGGGAAGTTTTATTTGAAGAAAAATATCTTTTTTTGAGGCTAAAAAATTTTATTCTGTGTCGATTAAATAAAAGCATCAGAAGTAAAATAAAGTTGATTCATATATAAAAAGATTTTAAAATAATTGTGCAAGGACATGCAGTGTCTTCGCTGTAGCGAGCGAAGCAAACAGGGTTTGTGTAGCACACCTGGAAGGATTGCAACGCAATCCACTGAGGGTTGGCGAGCTTAAGCGAGCAGGGGGCAGAGCCCCCTAGTTTACAATAAATAAATAAAATTATTCAGATTTCATTTAGGATCATATGTGAGAAAGCTAATAGAAGACTTACAGAATGAACAATAGCATCTGAAACAGGGCCGGGTTAAGCCCTCTAGGAGCGCTTAGGCAGCGTAAATCTCCCCCCCCCCCCCCATTATCTCCACGGCTTCCAAAACCTGGATTTAAATTTCATGTAAGTATAAGCAGTTTTAATTAGCAAATTTTGGCAAATTAAATAGTAAACCATTTAATTACAGATCACTTTTAAGAGACTTGATTTCAATAAATTGAGTATAAAAAAAATTCAAAATTATAAGTAATTTTACACAAAATAGTAAAAAAAATAGGCAAAACTTTTTTTAAACAAAATCTAAATACTAATTAAATAGAGAATTGGACTTTTCAAAATAACAATGCAACATAATTTTTTTTAAACTATAAAATATAAAAAACATACAACATAATATAAAAATGAAGAATGACGTAATTAATTAGCAATGCTGTTAGAATAAGGTACTAAAATTTAAACCCAACGTGATTTTAATTTGAATAACTTAGAGAGCATAGAAATGTAAATTAAATGAAAAAGAAAATTAAATTATTCTAAAAGTACTGCAAATATTAAAAGAATTTTTTAAAAACTCTAGACCTTGGGGTCCCTTAAATTTGAGGGCCCATAGCCAATTGCCTATTTAATAATCTGGTCAAGATCCTAAATTTGTTGAAAAATATCCATCCATTTTATTTTAATATGTTCATACATATAATCTATAATTTTTCATTTGTCTTTTAGTATTGGTATATTAAAATATTTTGGGGACCGAGACTGATTGTTAAAACAATTCATTTACTTTATTAGAAAAAATAATTTGACAAATTACTAATTAAATAACAAATCAAAGCAATTTGTTATGGTTTTGAAATAAGAGAATTAAACATCTAGATATTTGTTTCATTAAAAAAATTAGTTAGAATTTACACCTACCTCCTTTATGGGCGGTTGCTGTTGTCATATTACTATCTCAAAATAATAATGATAATTCATTGGTAGTTAATCAAGTTATAAAATCAAAATGTTTAATGATATTTGTGATTTCTGAAGTTATTAAGAAGTAGCAGGTTTAATAAGATTTACGGATTTGCTTACCATAGCTTATATGCTTAAAATGGACATTTTAATAAATCTATTCATCTTTCCGTAGGTAAAAGGCCTTTGAACGGACCAAGCGAGTAAATTAAACATCCAAAAGAACATTCAATTAATCCGATTTGACAGATATGCTACCATCTATATGTAAACTTGTAGATATAGATGGTAGCAAATGTCTTAAACGAGGTTAATAGAATTTTCAACAAAAAAAGTTTTTTTTACATATGTGCTTGTAGATAACAGGGAACCCCTATGCAATCAGTAAAACATGTTGCTCGTGAATGCTCAACTGTAAGGTAAAATGTTACAGTGTTGAGGCATTTAACATTTTGTTTCCCTTTTGTATATTCATATTATAAAGAGACTAATAATTTTTAGCATTACATGATGATTTAGTTTAAGGGAAAGAATAAATTCATCGAATATTTTTCCACAAAACTAAATAGCAGCATTGAAATTTAATAATCAAAATAGTTCATTTAATAAAATCAATAATCCTCTAAAGAAATGTTATGTTTTAAATGAATTGGAACTTCAAACATCAGATAAACTTCATAGACAGAAAACTAAAAATCAGCTTTTAATTTCAGAAACTTTTAAATTTAACAAAGTAAGAAAGCAATTGCAAATAAAAAGTGAAATTTCGTCTAATGAGAGATTAATGTTTTTCACATAAAAATGTTTTTGTACAAAAAAATTTATCCTATAGTAATATGTCACACTCACATATAAAAGGTGGTGCAAAATACTTCACACAAATACTATTTTTGACTGGTATAACATTATTTTGATGACAATATTTGGATGATATAGATCTCACTTTCTATTTTTTAAAATATAAAACTCCTTTTCTGACACATTATTTTGAATTCATCAGCACAGTGACAGCAAGTTAAGAGAAAAATTTGTTAACATAATGTAATCAATTGTTGAAGTATGTAATTTACAAAAAGAAAGAGTAATATTTTGAAAATACTTAAATGTACCCAAAAATAATAGAACTAAAACAGATTCAAAAAATAATAGAACAAAACAATATTATTAAAATGTATTTCTCTTGTATATTGTATCAAGTTTTGTTAAAGCAGAAGTATTATTTTGTTAAGATTTTCCTAATATATCAAAACAATTAATTACTCAAACACTTAACAAAGTTTTTAAAAAAACATCTGTTTAAAATACGACTGATTACTGATAAAAACCCAAAAATTTAATTAAATAGTAGTAAAATAATTCCATATTTCTAAAGATATATATGTGTGAGTGTAATAAAATGCAAAAATGCATTTATCTTGATCTTTTAATCTCAAACAGTTCTTAGCAAAAAGCAAAATTATAAAATAAAGCAGTAATATTTCACCTATGTAATTAATCATCACTGAATTCATCATCATGCAGTTTTCAAACTTATAACAAAATTTTGCTTTCCTTGTATGAAATTTTAAAAGGAACAATAATTAAACAATGCAACCCTTCATATCATTATAACAAAAAAACAATCAACACATTTGAGTTTAAATTAAATTTAGTAGAGTGCATTAATAACTAAGTTATTATTATTAGGTAAAAACCTATTATTATTCTTTAATAAACTTATTAAATGATTGTCGAGCATAAAAAAGATCAGAAGTGTTTTCGCATTACATTTTTTGAATATAGTGAAATGAATTTATTCGATAAGACCTACACTTAATTTTTTAAGCAATAACTTGCCAAATGTGGTATAATATTTAGAATAAGAGTTGACACCAATTTCCACGATTGGCAAAGGCTTTGAGAACATGGCGATGGTACCATACATTCAATCTCTAGCTTAGCCATTCATTTCATATTTTAAATCTAAGAAGTGAGTTATATCAAATCAACATTATGTCTACTTTGGATGCTTTAAAATAAGGAATAGATTAAAGCTTACTTAATAGTTACTGTTGTTTTATTTCTAACTTGTACGAAGTGCAACCTTTACTTCGCGTTTAGAGTCAACAGGAGTCAACAGACCGCTCTTGTTGTTTGTTCTGAATGACGCCAAGCGACCGCCAAGAAATAGATTCTTTATGTAACTCGTTCAGTTCTCGTTTTCATAAGGAAGCGCTTCCGTTCTCGATTTGAATCAGGGGGTTCGTTCATGGGTCCGGATCTAACAAACAAATGTAATTAAGAGAAAAGTTACTTCAACACGATGCCTTATATAATTTCCTTTTTTCATACTATCAATATTTTTAATTGTGTTAATAATAACAAATAATTTAAAGTATAATAAATAAATGAATTTATATTAATATGTAAACCAGTGGCGGCAAATAGAAGAGACGAGAGGGGCAATAGCCCCCCCTACTCTTTGCGGGGAAGACTAAAATTTTATTTCATTTTCGCTGGTTAAAACAAGGAATTATAAAAAAGCAACAGTATCCAAACAAGTTTTTTTCTCTACCTCTATACTCTCCGGTACTTTTTAGATGTCTATAAATTTCTTGCTATCCTACTTTTTTTCTCCTAATCGCCGTCACTGTTTTAAATCTGTGCCAAACTTTCGCACATGAACCTATCCTCCCTAATATTTTGTTGGGTGTGTATGCACAAAATAGGAAAGACAGTTTATTTATATAAATGTGTAGAATTTAAAATACTTTTTTGTAAACACTATTTGATGTCAGAAGGCCATAATATTATATTTTTTGTTTGTAACAATTATCTCTACTAATAATAAAGATGAATGTCTGTCTGTGTGTTTCTTGGCAGTCTACAGAACAGATCGTTGAACCAAGGGGTACGCAATTGAAAAAAGGTTGGGAATTTCTGGTCTATATGATAGAGTTTTTGAAGGATGGCATGAGGTTTGTCTTTGGCATGAATGTAAAGATAAAGATCTGTCTTTAGATTTTTTTGGTGGAGATTTGCTTTACTTCTCTAGTCATAGCAAAAATTTCTTCTTTTTGCATGCGAATAAAAATAATCACAAATGTATGTGGAGCTTGTCCCTTTAGAAACAGAATTATATAAAAAAAAAAACTGAATCAAGGCTTGTACGATAGATGGCGCCAGTGGTACCTCTCACGATACGTTTTCGAGTAGCGCCTTCTCAGTCGAATAGAACTAGCAAGCAGTTATTGTATATGCGCAGATTTTTCCCCTCTTCTTAACAGAACATGCTGTAATAACCTCGCCGCCAGCGGTACTGCGCAATTTAAGAAAATGGCTATAAACGGGTAAAATGCAAATTCCTGTTTTATCTCCCTCTCGAATCGATTTAATTGAGCTAACAGTTAAAGGCCTAGCAATTAATCTCTTTATGTTTTAACTAACCTAATGACCGTCTATCGTTAAGTTCCGTTGATTCAATTTTCCATAACTATACCCTGTAACCGCCCAATTTTTATGTTAAATTCCCTGCTTTTGTAAACAGTACTTTTCCCTCTGTGTTGCAAAATGCAACACAACAGAACTGTTAGCGGTTCAGCAACCACCAGATGGCACCAAAAGACACGACTGAAAAACCAAACGCGGAGACACGACGCTTGGTAGAAAGCATTAAAAAACTGCGTTGAACGAGAAAGAAGAAGGTGGATGCAGCTCATGGCGGTGCAAGCGACCCAGCCAGTATGATACTTCTGTCGGCATGTGACGGACAAAAAACTCGATGCCTGTTTAGCGACTGAAGTGTCGAGATGAACAGTGCGAGTTGATCCGTTAAACACATAACCCCGGGGTACATCGTGAATAGAGTACGCCAGGTATGTACAAAATTATTAGAAATAGCTATTTCTTAACTTTATCCGACTAGTTATCCCGCCAATGTTGTGAAGTTCAGCAGTAACCCAGATAGCACGTAAGTTTGCAGCAAGTTTGATTTTGACTTGTCATGGCAAAATTTGACGCGTCAAACTTGAATCGAACTTGTAGCAAGTTCGATGTGACAAATAGCGCCACCTCTTTGCAAATCAAACTTGCTGCAATTTTGCAAAACAAGCTTCCTGCAAAGATAGCACAATAAAGAGATAATTATCTTTGTCTCTGTTTTAAAAAACATCCGATTTTTAATAGCATCTCCTAGACCGTAATTCTTTTTTATTAATTCAATAAATCAATGATAATTTGTGAAAAAAATAACTTTTTTTATAAAAAAAATTTTTGAAACATTTTCCATCTTTTTACTAAATATATCACTCTCTTTAAAGAAAACTATATCGCCTTTTTCTTAATGTTGAAATTTTAACGTTTATAAACAAAATTAAATCTAAAAAACAGTCAGTGTTTGTTGAACAATAATAACTAAACATTTTGTCCTATTTTAAAATAATTACTTTTGAACTCTAATTTCATAATTTATTCTACTAGCAAAACGTAGTTATTAGCGAAAATCGCTCTCTCTTTGACTTCAAATCATATTCTCAACTCAAAAAATTAATGAAATCCAGAAAATAGTTAAAGATAAATCGTATACGAATCGAATCGAACGATGTATTAGCGAAATCTATATTCTCCTGTCGGAGTTCAACTGGCTCAATGGTTAGCGTCTCCGCTTCGGAACCCGGAGGTCGCGAGTTCTAACCCGGGTTGTGTTTCGTACGCTGTTTTTGCTATAATTTGCAATAAGTTTGCACGGCAAGCTTGCTGCAAGTTCGTTTCATGGTGACTTCGGAGCTTTCGTTAACTTGCTGCAAGCTTGCACTCTTGTCATGACAAATTTGTGGCAAGCTTGCTGCAAACTAAAATTGTTATCTGGGAATATGTTGGACTCGTCGTCTCTGTGTTAATCACAGGAGTGGCCCCAGAGGGGGGACTGGGGAAGCTGTGCCCCCCCATCCGGGAAAATATTTGTACTGGGTATTCAATTGTAGTTGATAAATAATAATCTGGCGAGAATTTGAGACCAATTTCATTACATTCGCCCCCCATACATCAGGTTAATCATAAACGTATCAATGTCTGTGTGTATCAATGTGTTAATCTAGAAATCGCTATAAATGTGAACAGTAAATTTAGAGTTTAGAAAATAAAATGTTATTCCTGAATTTTTCATCGGCCAGTTCAGGTGTAAAAACGCCATATTTAATGAACAACTTTTTCAGTGTACAACCACTGTAAGTAGCCATTAATATTCTACTTTTAGCATTGGTTAATCTTTTACATTGGTGCCGTGCCGAAAAATTTTAACTTCGGGTTTCGAATCGGTTATTCTCTCATACAGTCTGAAGTGAGCCAATAGTTACATCCGATTGCATCATCTAAAGTTAGTCAAATATTTAAAAATTATATGGCCAATCATAACCAATAATAATTTCCTAATAATAAGATACAATTTTTAATAAACACTAATATTTCATACATTTTGAGAAGGTGATACTTTGAAAAGCATATGTAGTTAGGTGTGTGGTATTTTCAATAAGCGCACAGGATTGTCCTTTTCTTTTTTATTTTTGACATTAACAACACACCACACACACAATAGACGATCAACACAGAACATATATTAGTAGAATATAAACATATTTAGTAATTCGCCGCTGACAATGAGCGAGCTGTGCCTAATTGCACAAGTAAACAAAACGTCGCGACGAAGTACGCTAAGCAACTCAAAAATGTTCTCCCGGACTGCATATACTTAAAAGGTACACGCAGTGCCATCAATAGACAGCATAAATGCACATATTTAGAAGATGAATATTAATGAACAAAAGATAAAGATTACAGATAATAGCCATACATGAACAGCATATGCCAATTTAGATGGTCACATGCTAATGGACAAATGCGTATTGAATGTATATTCTAGTGTATGAAATCAGTAAAAGTATGTAAACATTTAATACGAAAATTTGAACGTTGTGAACACCATATATTTATAGTTTTAACAAGTGAATTTCAGCATTTTGAAAAATAATAATTAGGTAGAGTGTAATTAGTGTATCTCTGGAATTGTGTATGATATATTTTATTTTTATTAGTATATATTGATATTGGATTTAACGTGTTTATTGTATATATAAAATAAAATTGAGAAAGTGATAACGCCTGGAAATAGTAACATTTTGGAATCTCTTCCTAATTTAATTCCAACTTTTTTTGGAAAAGATGGGGAAAACATTGCATTTTGGATAGCTCAGACTAAACAAATTGCTACTCTCGAAAATTGGAATACAGATAAGAAAGCCATTGTGTTGAAATTACATTGCAGGGAGAATTCTCTAAAATTTCTAATTGAGGACCCTATCACTTCTAAAAAAAATGAGTTTGATAATCTAGCAGAACTATTAATCCAAAAGTTCGAGAAAAAACAAACCTTTCAGGAAATTCAGAGACAATTCTCTACTATATCACAAAAACAGAATCAATCTGTTAAAGACTTAACTAATGCAGTTTTCAATGGTGGCTGACAAGTATGTGAATGTGGAGAACTCTAACCGGAATTGTAACTCAACTTTGAAAGAAAACTTAAGGTCAACTAAATTTCTAGAGGCATTAAAGCCTGATATAAGTTTAGAGGTAAAAAAATTTGATCCAAAAGACTGAAATCTGCAGTTGCTAATGCAATAAATATTGAATCAGCCTTGGAGTAAAGTAGTGATAATTCTACTAACAACATATCCAATGTAGACATACATAACATTCTAAAAGAAAATTTAATAAAAGATTAATTAATTGCTGACTTAAATAAAAAATAAATTAATTAACCAGCGGCAATGTCATAAACATCAAAAGGGATACAATATCTACCTGTCGTGAAGGTGACACTCAGAATAAAATTTCATGTCACATTTGTCCTAAACCTCATTTAACGACAGATTGTTGGTATTATCCTAGGGAAAACAGATAGAGAAATCCCAGACCTTGGCGAATATATAATTCACGTGAAAGACAAAATGTTCATCCTTACAGAGGAAATCGAGGCAGATTTCAAATGGAATTTAAACTAGAAAAGGGTTCAGGCTTAACTAATTATATAAATTCTCCTCAACCTGTAACTCAGAAAACTTTTGAGGAGTAGAACAAAAAGGACACTAAACTTGACAAAAAAGATAAAGGAGGTACAAAAAATATCACAATAAAATCATAAATGCCACGCAAGAGTGATGAAACTAACCAAATTCCTCTAAGAAACATAAAATTTGGTTCTCTTCAAAAAACTGCTCTTGTAGACACTGGTGCCAATATCAGCCTCATTCAGGTCACAACCATAGAAAAGACAAAAGAATTCACGTAGGTAGAATACATATCTCGCTGAGCTAGGATTAAAACAAAAGACAATTCTTGTATATCGTACTTATCTACTGTTAAAATTAAGTTTAAGATTGAGAACAAATGGTTTGACAATACATATTTCGTGACAAAAAGTGATTGGAATTCAAATTATGAAATTATATTAGGGTATGATTCAAACAAACAAAATTCTAATTGATTCGGCAAATAACTGCATAATTATAGATAACACCAGATTACATTTTCTCAATCACAAAGATTATGATCATGAAAGTACTTCTAATGAGAGTAAATTCAGTAAAGAAGTTAATGTCAATACTGTGAGGTTTCTCACATAGTGAATATTCAACCAGGGCAATCCAAGATTGTGACTCTTTTTCCATGCCTTCATCGTTGAGAGATTCGGGCTCATTTATATTTATACCTACTACCAACAAGCTCAACTATAATATCCAAAATTCTCTATATGATTACACTGATGATAACAAGTTCACCACCATCATTGAGAACAACTGAAATAAAAAAAATAAGAATCAGAAAGAAAACTAAAATTGGGGTCATTCAAAAATTTCACAAGGAAGACATTGTTGAACTAACACATCAAATTGGCCAGGTCAACACCATAAGTTTGGAAAAAAGTAAAACGCATGCGAAGGGAAGAATTAAACCCAAATCAATTCAATTTAAATCATTTGGATGGTAAAGTCAAAGAGCAAATATTACAATTATTGATAACCAACTATTCAGTAATTTCGAGCACTTACAGTACCCCTGGTTCCACTGATAAGGTATTTCCAGAATTTAAATTATATCATGATTATGTATTACAGACTAAAACATATCCCATCTCTACAATTGCAAAGGAATATGCCTAAGAGGTAATAAAAAAATGTTGCATGAGGGTATTATAGAACCTTCGTCTAATAACTATTGTTTTCCGGTTATATTTGTTAAGGAAAAACCTCTACCTGGTGAAGGAAATAAACAAAAATTTCGGATGGCAATTGATTATAGACTTCTGAATTGTATCACACAGTCGCACAAATTTGTCTTCGAAAAATCATGGATATCATTCAGAACATTACTGGCAAAAATTGGTGTAGTGTTCTTGATCGTAAGTCTGCATTTTTTCAAATTCAGCTTACAGATAAAAACAAGGAAAAATTAGCATTTTGCTGTGAACTGGGGAATTTTCAGCCATGCCGATTACCATTTGGGGCAAAAAATAGCACAGCCTATTTTCATAATTTAATGTCCAAGTGTTTAAAGGATATAAAGGGTTCAAATATCCAATTTCTTCTTGATGACATAATACTGGCCTCTGATACGGTTGATGAGATGAAATGTTTATTACAACAGGTCTTTGAGCGATTGGAAAAGTTTAACTTAACTTTAGATCCTGCTAAAATGCAAATTTGTAAGAACGAAATAACTTACCTTGGTTTTGAGTTGGATAAGAGTGGATATTCTCCCTCGGCGGAAAATGTTGGAAAGGTTTCTAAATTTCCCATTCCCAAAAATGTCAAGGAGGTTCAATCTTACTTAGGTATGCTAAATTACTTTAAACACTTAGTTTTTAATATTGCAAAATTAGCACAGCCAATTGTTAATTAAACCAAGAAGAATTCTGAATTCATATGGGATCAAAAATGCCAGGATGCTTTTAATAAATTTCCGGACATGATGCTCACCAAACATAACTTTAAAAATATCAAGCATAATGAAAACTTGTATTTAATAACGGATGCTTCTAAATTAGCTGTTTGTGGCATTCTAATGCAAAAATCTAACGGTAAATTTGTTCCTATTGAATTTTACAGTAAACAATTATATCCCGCTGAGATGCGTTATCCATCTATTCGTAGGGAGTTGTATGCAATTTTTTTTGTCTGTGAAGCACTTTTCTGAACATCTTCATGGTAGGGAATTCTCCATTTTAACAGATGCAAAACCATTAGGCCATCACATTCATCTTGACATAAAACCTGATATTGTTGCAAGATAGCTCCTATATTTACAAAGTTTCAGTTATTGAATTGAACTTGTGCCAGACTTTTCCAATCCTGCTGATTTTCTTACAAGAATTCATGAGGAGACGCACGTAAACAACCTCAAAATTTTCTCTATTCCTGATGGCATGAACTGTCTTTATAAATAAAACGCTTATGTGGACTCAAAATCGGGCTGAATTTCATAATCGTCGTTTGGCAACAGCTCGCAAGTTTCGATTGTTTACTTTCGAATCGGCGAATTTATTTTGATTTGAT
>BGPR01025313.1:11585-22430 GCA_013235015.1 Araneus ventricosus | reverse complement strand
TGAATGTGCTATATGAAGATCGATGGAAAATAAGCATGTGATCATGGTATTAGGCAGTTTCAGATCCAGGGCGTCACAGCCCCCAGAGCAACCAGAATTCGATACCATTTAAAATCATTAAAACTGTTTTCTTAATTTCCCTCTTTAAAAAATAATAAAACGTTTAACATTGCTTTCTGGCTTGGACAGGCTCGAAAATTTTCCTCATTTTTTGTCATTCCACTTATACTTAGCGTTGAGGGGTCGAAGACATTTTTTTGATAGTTAGTTTCATTGTAATTTTATTAAATTATGAAAGTATTGTATTGTTCTTAATGATTCTTATTGTAGGTGAGTAAAGTCTGTAAGTTAAAGAGTTTTAGTTTACTTTAGCCTTGAGGGTTGACATTCGTCACGAGATACAAAATTTTATGACCTCAGCCCTCCCAGACCCGAACTTAGATTCGCCACTGTATAGGTTAACAGACTGATTTCACAAATTTTCACAGTTGTTTGTCAAACCGAAGGGAATGTTCTTTCCTTGGATCTCTCTTGCGTTTCGATCTGAGAGTCCGGTACACCGGACATCAACTTTGCTTCATCAACCTGCTCATTAATTCAATAATTATGAAACTACTTTGCTGTTTTTTATTTGATTCTCGAGCTTTTCTTATTAACTCCTCAGAACGGTGTCCGGCATACCGGCATCAACTTTTAAGCCTCTATTAATTCAATAATTGACGAAACTACGATTGTTGTTTTTTTTTAAATTTGATTCTCGAGTTTTCTCAGAATATAATCGTTGCAGAATTTTCGTTTCACCATGGAATCATTTTAGTTTTTAATTTTTCAAAAATAAAATAATCGAGAAAATCATCGTTCTTTCCAAAATGGAGCTCGAGTGATGAATTTTGTTTTCCAAGTCATTTCTTGCTTTAATCTCTTTTTTACCATTTAAAGGCTTCTACGTATTTTATTACCCTTTGATAACCATATTAAAGTGAAATTTGCGTGATTATTTGGTCTTTTAGTTGAAATATCCGTATTGAGCCGGATGCCGGACAGGATAACTTTTTATTTTCATCTACAGGCTAATTTCATTTATGCTTTAACCTTTGCATAACAGACGCCAAGAAAAAATTTACCATTATTTTTAATTCGACTGAAGGTTAATAAATCTAGCAAGGACTCTCGTTTCGATAGAATCATTTTATTTTTTGTTTTTTCCAAAACCATCAGAAAATCATCGTTCTTCGCAAAATGGATCTCGGTGGTGAATTTTGTTCTTCATGTAATTTCTATGTTTTTTTCCTTATTTTACAATTTAAAGGCTTCTGATATATTTTTTATCCTTTGGAAAACATTTTTAAGTGAAATTTATGTGATTGTTCGTTCTTCACTTGAAATATCCGGTATGCCGGACATGGGATAACTTTTTAATTTTTCACGTATGAGGTAGAAATTTCATTTATTAGATAACCTTTGCAGTAGTGCACAGTACACTAAAGAAAAAAAGTTTAGAAAAGTTCGAAATATAATAAAGAGATTAAGTTTACTTTTTCCATCTTTTCAAATTGACCGAATGGGTACAAAATTTTAATTGTAAGTCTACAATTTTGGTATGAAGGCTAATCCAATATTATTATCTGCATCGTTTTGTTTGCGATTTATGGAGTTCTCAAATACGAGCAAAGTGAGAAAGATATAGACGGCCTGTCAAGGATTTAAAGAAAATAAGATATAAAACAGCAATACATACGCTAAAATCACAACCCTAAATTGTTTCGTATTCATTTATGTCTCTCATACTTACATACAAATAGACAGGCTTCAAATCAGTTTTAAATTTGCATTTTAAATCTTAAATTCTAATAATAAAATCACATGTTAATTCATCTAAAGCTGGCAATTCTATCTATACTCCACTCCTATTCCATTTGTCCGAGACTGTTCCCCAAGTCACTAGAAAAATCAGGACGTCATTCACTTGACACCTCCAAAGTGAGATGCCACTGCTCTTCGATCCCCTACCCTCCTCCTGCCTTCAAAACAGACTCATTAAATCTGCATATCAATACTATTTTTTGCTTATTTTGAGACGCCTTGTTACACCGAGCACGCCTCCTTTCCTCTGCACGGAGATTTCGAGTTTCATTTCAACCCTCGAAGCGAGGTCCCATTGTGCAAACCCTTTTGATCTTATCGCTACCCCTCCTCGAGGCCCCAAATTGGAATAGCGCATGAAGTGTTGGATTTTAGGATCGTTGGAATTTTCAGCTTCCCTAAGCAGCTATGCAATTTCCATCGGTGTTTGAAACTGACGATTGATTTTTCCTTCCTGTGTTCCAAAATTCCATTTTGGAAGCAGATGTGAATGGCTTGCTTTATATTCAGTATGCCATTCCGCTTGCATTTCCATCGGTTTTTAAAGATCAGATTGCTTTCCTTTCCCGTGTTCCAAAATTCCAGTTCGAGAGATGTGATGGCCCTTAACTATCTCTTCGATTTTAAGACGCTTTCACTTACAATCGCCGTGACGGGTTTCATCCAAAATATGGCAGAAACAACAGAATTTTAATGCAAATCGATTACCAAATTTCATTTCTCTGGTTGTTACATTTTCCGAGTTATCAATGCTCAAATACAGAGAGAGATATCATTCAAAAATATTTTACTTGGTCTCAAGAAGTCTAAAACGTAGAGATTCATTCGCAATCTTGAAGTCTAATTTTCGCGACGACAATGCTTTCTCTCTATAGTTTTATATAAGAAACAGAAGTACAGTTTATATAAAGAACACGGTAATTGTTGTTTTCCGTTCTAGTTCCAGAGCTCATCCGAGTGCAGCAAAAAATTTACAGACCAACAAATACACAAAAGATTTCAGACCAACAATCAGTCATTTGTATGTGTTGAATTTGGATCACACTTTGACACAAAATATATAATCACAAAACTACAGATCAACAAACAGTCATTTTGTCGTTGGATTTAATCCACACCTTGACAAAGAATTAAAATACACAAACTACAGACCAACAAAAGCAGGCATTTTGTCGGTTGGATGGTCCACACTTTGACTAAAGATATAAAATATATGAAATTTACAGACCAACAAAACAGCATTTTGTCGGTTGGATTTGTCCACACTTTGACAAAGATATAAAATACAAAACTTACAGACCAACAAACAGGCATTTTCTGTTGGTTGGTTTGGTCCACACTTTGACAGAGATCTATACGTCTGGACATAAACCCATATGCAGAATTTCATCCATTTACCGCAGTATTTTCAGTTGCCATGTTCGCAAGCGCACGGGACAGACAGACAGACGGTCGACTTTCCTTTGACGTAGTATTTTGTCCAGAATATGATACAGATGAAAAAATTTGGTTGTAAAATGCAAATCGATATTTCGACCGTCTAGTTCATTGTTTTCTTGAGCTATCGAGTTCAAGTAACCGACAGACAGCCATAGTTCCAAAACGGATTTTCTGATAAGGTGCGTTCTCAAACTTAGAGATTCTTCAAATTCTCGAGGTCGCATTCTTTGGACTATTACAATATTTCTCTGCATATCTCGTATGCGAGAAAGTAAAATGTGTCATGAGAGTAAACATATAAAAGAAAAGATGAGATCGATTTAACACCGAATCTTTTGTCAGTAATTAGAAGTTTTTTGAATAGAATCTGCCACTCTAAGAGGAAAAAAAAAAGGTGCAGATTTCAAATTAGGCTGCAATCGAATGCGATCAAGAAATCATCATTTCACGTTTGAATAATTGAAATGAAACGTTTCGAAACAGTGGAACGAGCATTAGACAGCTTATCTCCGACAGCATAACATATGCTCTTACATCAGACGGAAAATGTGAGAAATCGTTACTTTGTATTCGAAATGGAATTCCCGTGGAACTTTCCCGCCTCACATTTTCCCGCCATAAAGGCTTTCTACATTTATTCGACAATTATTCATGATTTCTGATCATTAGCAACAGATAGAATCTCGAGTGTGCCCTAGATTTTTTTATTGATATGCGAGGAAAACCTTTAAATATATTAGAATTTGAAGGTACTCCATCAATTGCACTATTTTTTTCAATACTTTTCTTTTTCAGTTTTTCTTCATCTTCTCGTTGTATTTTTTTTAAAGTTGCTGATTTTACAAGTTTGATAATTAGTGTTTCCTGATGTATACAAATTCAGCAACAATTTTTAGATACATCTTTGATAAAATTTCTTGAATTTATTTGCATTGAAATTTTTTCAAACACACTTGGTTTTAGTTTTTTTTTCAGTTTTCCAATCTAACAATTTACACAATAACATTATTTCTAAAAGTGTCATCAGTTTTAGAGAGCAATACGTAACTGAACGAAGCACATCGATCAGAAAATGCAGTAAAATAACTTAACGATTTAATACATACGGCACCAATACTTATTCTCCAACAAACAGTTTAGTTAATCCATTAAGTTGCTTGAGATCATTACACTAAAACCCATCTAAAAGTTAACTTTGAAATCTTCTCCATCCAACTAAACCAATTTACCCATTTCAAAACTACTAAGTACAACAAAATCCCTCCAGAATAGATGACACACTGTACCTTAACTCACATCCCAAGCCATATTTCAAAACAATGAGCGATTTGATAGAAAGGAACTAAGCTTTTGTCTTTCACTTTAGACAGCGAGTATAAATCACGTTGAAGTATAAAATCCATCCTCTAAAATCAGTCTCAATGGCTCACTTTTCCATCAGATCGATCAGGGTATCATTGAAAATTCTGTTTTACGACAGTCACGGTTTGCAGTGAACTGAGAAGTAATCCAGCTATCGATTAATTTAGATGTCAACCGATTTCGGCGACATGATATCAACGTTTATCTCTTCTTTTTTTTTGTTGAAAAGCTGTTGCGAAAAGAAACACGTTTTAACAATATCGCGTAATCAATTGAATCGTTGATTGAAGAAACTACATTAATAAATAATTTTAAAGATGCTTAAAGCTTTAAAAAACTTGATTAATCTTTTAAATCAATAATTAATTTTTTACCATGTATATTTTAGATGCCTGTAATTTGGCTTTACTTGTCTCCTGTTATTTCTTCACTCATTATGTAAATACTTATTTAAGGTATCCGACTGTGTTCGGAGACATTTTATTGAAAAATAACTTATATATATATATTAATGTTATTTTTTAACTGCATATGTTTTAAAACTATGAAAATATTGTAAAATTAGGCTTTCAAAATAATATTTTTTTAAAAAAAACTGAGAAATTTGAAGAAAAATGACTAAAATATTTGCTTTACGCTAAAATCCATCTAAATATACATAAATTTTTGCAGGAGTACATTTTTATGACAGGTATCTGTGTTATGCTCTAAAATATTTCTTATACTTCAAAATAGTTTTGAGGTATAGCTGAACATAGTTACTAAACTGGTAATTTTTCATAAAAAATGCTTTTCGTGTATATTTAAGCACTTAAAAATAACGCTTGATTTTAAAATTGACCTTAGTTTTTAGAGCAACACATCAAGCATATTACAGAAAACAATCTCAGAAAACTTCATATCAATACTTGAATAACGGTTTGAGAAATCATTGTTACGGTCGACAGTTTTCCTCAAAAATATCATTTCTCAGAAAACGCATTTAAAGTTTCCATGCAACATAAAATAATGATTATAGTTCGGCCATAAAACAGCTGTAACTCCATTTGTAATCCACGTAGAGTAAAAAGTGAGACAGTTTTAGAAAGCTGATTAACCAGGCTACAAAATTAAGTCATAATTTTTTTTTTTTTTTTACAATTTCATCAAAAACGACGATTTTAAACCAGTCGGATACCTTAATCACAAAGAACATCCCTGTCCAGCCTAAGCGTACGGGTCTACATTGAATGACCGGTCGCCGCGACAGATAGTCACGCACTGTGTCCCCCCCCCATAATAGCCCTCATTAGGAGCGGGTCATGAGACGACCCCCTGTTTTACCGGGATATGACCTGCCACCGGAGTGGGCCCAAAGAGCCGCACCACCATTAGTGTGCCCTCAGGGGAGACGAATTCCTGCTTACTTATGCGGCAGCAACTCATATCCGTGAACTCGTGGTGCCCCTTAGAACGTGAAAACAGCATGAACGCAGTTTTTTTTTAAATGCTCTTGTGGTTTCTGTAGTCAGCGATTCAATTGCAGTTGGGTACTGCACATTTTTTTTTTCATGAGATTATGAACGTATTTGCAACAAACGCCTTGGTGCAGAACACGCGAATAGCAAAATGAGAACAACGAAAGTGTTCTACCATGACTGTATAGTGTGCATACTTCATTCTGCATTTTGCGTTTAACTTCGTAGCATTAGTGAAGCGAGTCTAACATGCATTTTGGACCTTTTTCTGTAGACCGATAGGTGGAAAATTGATACAAGTCTGCAATTTTAGAATTAAGACTCCATACCAAATTTCACTTATCTTGCACGTTGTGTTGTTGAGCTATCGTGTTCACATACACGCGGACAAATAAACAAACATCCTAATTGACCGAGCGAGATCTACATTTTAACTCAAACATTCAGCACTAGGTCTGTATGTAAATTTGTTTCTTACGCGACTGCGACCAAATGCGTTGTTCGATTTGCTTCGAATTTCGCAGAAATATTTCTAGAGGTAATAGAAAACTGTGTATATGTTTCATTTCTTATTATTTTAATTCAGTAATAAAACAATTATTTTAATTATGTATAACTATCATATTAATTAATTTAATTGGTAATAAAAAAGGGAATGACAACGGAACAATAGATTACGACATCAGAGTTGTAAATAAACATAGTTCGCATATCGTTATGTAACGCTGTGTATCGTTATCCGCATTTCGCTAAATAAATGTCATCTATTTTTGTAATCTTAAGCTATCTTTCAGTTCTAAATTTAAATTTAAACTCATTCACCATCGAAACCATTTCTTTTATATCTTATATGGCGCAGTTGGCAATTTAAAGAACTTTAAAAATTCGCTTGTAATTTTTAAGCTTAAATAGAATTATCAGACGCTCCTCACCAAGAAATGCCATATCGCCAAGATAATTTCGCCTGCCTTTTAATAAATCGTCTGATCTGCTTGGTTAGTTCTTCTTGAAGTTATATATATATAGATACATTTATTGAAAATGTTTTCAGATACGGATTTCCTATTAATTTCATGTTTGCTTATGTTAACAAAAAATTTTTAACACCTCTAAATTAATAGTTTTCTGTAATTAATTATTTTGGAATAATCATATTTATGGAATTCACATAGATTTTAGTATTTCACTACATAGGTAGATGGCGCCACTATTTTTAGAATAAGATTGCATCATATAATTTTAAGTATGTTCTCATACAAAAATAAGTTACTATAATGAGTTTAGAATTACATTTACAGTTTAATTTATTAATGATGTTTTAGTATAGTATATATAACCTCATTTAGTTACAATATTTTCACTATAAATGCGGAACTGTATTTCGTATATAGCTCTTGGCATTATAATTACTAAGACTTTGAATTGGTAAGCATTTAGTTATCTTTTCTCGTTCTTATCTTGAAATATTTTGGAGATTTATTCCTATACTTTTTGCTTTTTCCAACAATTGGCTTTCGCAGAAGGTTGGGCGCCTTTAAAATTCGGATTTAATGCGACATAATCGATTCCTAAGATCGATTGGCATTTGATTGTTGGAATTCCAATTCTGGGCTGTCTTTTTCATAGTAATAGTTTATAATCTAATTATCTTTCTGTATTTCATTGTATGATTATTAATAAGGTAACATTATTTTATATTTAATTTTAATTATTGAGTTTTAATTGTTTGTAAAATATTTAACTATATATATATATATATATATATATATATAGTTAAATAAATATATATATATTGTTGAAAACTTCATATACTTGGATTGCCTTTTTTCAATAGTTTTGATAGCAACTACATGTTAACATCTAAATGTTTAAACTAACATTTGCTCTTAGTATCTATCGTATTTTCAATTTTTTAGATTTTGTTTTAGATTTGGTTATTTTTTTTAATTAATGAATTATAGTTTATGAATTGTATTTTGATATGTCTTGTTTACTTTGTTTTTGTATGTTCATATATAACAAGTTATAATTTGGCTTATATATATATAGCCAAATTATAATAATATTTATCATCAATTTATTTTGAGTTCCATCTTCTTAGTTCTAACGAAGTGAATTGGTAAAGTTACTTTAATTTGATGCCTATTTAATAGTGAAATTTTCTCGGTGATTTTTTTTAAATAACTAACTTAAGGATTGAATTTTTCTCTGTGCTTTTTTTGATGCTATCTTTTTCAAAATATTTCGATATGTCGCCTAATAAGAAAAGCAAAGTAAAAAAGCTAGAGATAAGCAAAGCTCTATAAGATAAGCGAAGTAAAGGAGCTAGAGATGCTGCTGAATTAGCAAAGCAATATGAAATTTCTGAAACATTTCCGAACAGCGCTGATTAATTGAATGAAATCCACCAGCTGCAGATACAAGTTGAAGTATTAAAAAATCGCCAACTTCCACATCCTTCTTCAAAACTTGATCAAATATTGCCTCAGTTCTCACTACGTTAATGGAATCCCAAAAACAGTTATTAGACCAACAAATAAAATCGCCAAATGTAATAAAAATTACATCAACTAATGATATGACAAATTCTATTCAAATATTTCAAGGAAATATAATGGATAATGCGTCTGAATGGATAAAAGAAGTTGAAAGAATTTCAACACTAGCAAACTTGATAAACGAACTCAATTTGACAAATGATATCTCACGTCTAGCCGGATCAACTAAAAATTGCAAAATAACTCAGAATTACCGTTATAATGACTGGTCTGAGAGAGAAGCTGCTATCACATCAAGATTTAAAAGGCGCATTACAATGCAAGAATTTTTAGCACATCAAAGTGATCGTAAACTTAAGAGGAACGAAAGCTTATTAGATTACACATACTCAAAAAACGCTTTCTAGGAAAAGGCTCCTTTCACTATACCCGAATTGGACAACATTTCAATGATTATCGGCGACATTACTGAAGAAAAGTGGCAAATTGCTTTAGCTACACAAAATCTTACCGAATGCGCCATATAAGATATAAAAGAAATGGCTTAGATGATGAATGAGTTTAAATATAAATTTAGAACTAAAACATAGACAAATGTTATAAAAATAGATAACACGTATAACGATCCATAGCACTAAGCGAACAGTGTTTATTTACAATTCTAATGTGATTTTCTTAATGTTCCGTTGCCACTCACTTTTTTATTACCAAAATAAACTTTAAAAATAATTGGAGCCTTACATTATAATATGAATCGTTTTTTAGAATAACCGAAGAAACTTTCACGAAAACAGAAAAACAAGATTAGATGGAACTAAACAGGAAAAACAGCTATCAACAATATTTATATCTAACCTTTATATTTTCCCGAATATTCGTGATATTTTACGAAAATGTATGTAAATATTATGCACATCAAACGAAATAATTGATGAATGTTTCATCTCGTTATCAGCTTTCTGTGAAATGGGTTGAATCGAAATCCCTTTTCGTCTTCATGACTTTCTGGTCGCCCCCCTAAATGCAGTCATGATGAGATTTTCACAGTAAAATGTGATCTCCGACAACTGCATGTCCCACGGCTCTCCGGAACTGATTGCGAACCATTGTATCCATATTAACTCCAAATTTGTCGCACCTTAAGATTTGATCTAAAACTTTGTTCACCAGTTTATCTCAAAAGTCAAATTATGATGTCCGGTGTCCCTACAAACAATGCTGTCTTCAAAATGACTAACATTTGCTAAGCTTTTAAAAAATGCGATGTAGAGAAAATCTTAGATTTTTATTATTTGGGGGAGAACGAAGTCTACTGTTCACAGAACTACTAGCATATACTGTATTAAGTCAAAATTAGACACAGGGAAACAATTTTGACACAAATATTAGACACCAAGCTTCATTGATCTCGTTTATTCCGCTTCTGAGTTATTATTTTCACAGACACACAAGCACAATTAATCAGTTGGGTCAAAACTTTGATGTAGGTCTACCGTTTTAGTGAAAAAACCACAAACCGAATTTCATTTATTTTTCTGGTAGAGTTTTTGGTTTATGGCGTTATCATAGACGGAAACAGTCACAAAAGACATAGTCTGCTAGTTCACAGATTTAGTGCTACATATCTATAATTTTGCTGTAAAAGCCGGATACCAAAATTCATCCATGTAAAGCAGTACATTCACGAGTGTTCCTCTCCACGAAAATTCAGTCGCTCCACTCCAAAACCGTTCGTCAATGCGAAAATCCGATGAGAATCGGCGTGGAGTGGTTGAAAGTTTGGAAATCCAACTTCTCTTGAAATCTATTTGGACTTTCGGGCCACAGATGCTGAAATGAGACCGGTGTGGATGCGTGGGGGAGGGGAGGCAATTGGAGGATGAGGGAATTGGAGCAAGTGGGGGTTGGTGTTTTGAAGGCGGGATGAGAAAGAGGTGCAGTAGGGGATAGGAGTGACCCTTTGCAGACTGTTTTGCGGTTTGTGAGGAGCGGGCCGTGATTGTCCTACTTAAATGAATGGGCTAAAAACTGGAATGGTTTGGAGAGCCAAAACACCATTTGTTTTGAGTGGGGCACTTATGAATGTCCAGCGTCGCTTGTTGCGGTTTTGAATTATATACCGACACACATTCCACAGATGGATTGACAAATTCAGGGAGGACTGAAACATGGAAATTTATCAAAAACTAGAGGTCCAATTTTTGGAGATTTATCAAAAACTAGAG